>CM057342.1:133718611-133936778 GCA_030015575.1 Agapanthus africanus
ATGGAGTCCTTATACACCAACAAAGTATGGACTTTGGACGTTGCACTAGAAGGGGTAAAACCCGTAGGCTACAAATGGATCTTCAAAAGGAAGATTGGTGTAGATGGACAGGTTGAGACCTATAAGGCTAAACTTGTTGCAAAGGGTTTTCGTCAAAGACCTGGTTTGGACTATGACGAAACCTTTTCTCCAGTGGCTATGCTCAAATCCATTCGGATCCTTCTTGCCATTGCTGCCTTCCACGATTATGAGATTTGGCAGATGGATATAAAAACCGCTTTTCTAAATGGTAATTTAGAAGAGTGTGTCTATATGGACCAACCAGAGGGTTTCATTCAGAGTGGGAGCAGCGGGAAGGTGTGCAAGTTGCTTAAGTTCATTTATGGACTGAAGCAGACATCGCGGAGTTAGAACATCTATTTTGATGAGACAGACAAAGAATTTGGCTTTATCAAAAATCCAGATGAACCATGTATTTATAGTAAGATTGTAGCGCGAACTGTCATATTCCTCGTTTTATACGTGGATGAAATTTTCTTGATAGGAAATGACATTCCTATGCTACAATTTGTCAAAGGGTTCTTGTCACACAGGTTCTCCATGAAAGACCTGGGTGATGCCTCTTACATTCTGGGGATCCGGATCTATCGTGATAGGTCCAAAAGGCTATTAGGACTTTCACAGTCCAGGTACATCGACATCATACTGAAAAGATTCAGTATGGAAGATTCCAAGCGCGGTAATTTACCGGCTTGTCACGGGATCACCCGCTCCAAAGAGATGTCTTCCAAGACTGATTTGGAAAGGGATCGCATGTCTATTATATCTTACGCCTCTGCGGTAGGCTCTATAATGTATGCGATGTTGTGTACCAGACCAGATGTAGCTTATGCACTGAGTGTAGTAAGCCGGTATCATTCAAACCCTGCGGAGAAGCACTGGATAGCGGTAAAGAACATTCTGAAGTATCTGAGATGGACTAAGGATATGTTTTGGTTTACGGCAGAAAAGACCTCCAGATCGAGGCCTTTGCTGACTCCAGCTTCCAGAGTGACAAGGATGACTCCAAATCCATGCCGGGTTATGTCTTTACTCTCAATGGAGGGGCGGTGTGTTGGAAGAGTTCCAAACAGGAAACCGTTGCTGACTCGACGATGGAAGCGGAATATATCGCAGCATCTGATGCCGCAAAAGAAGCCGTTTGGATGAGGAAGTTCTTGACAGAACTTCAGGTGGTTCCGTCCATTGTTGATCCAATACCTCTGTATTGTGACAACAACGGGGCTATAGCTTTAGCAAAAGAACCCAGGTCCCATCAGTAGTCCAGACACATCTTGAGGCGGTATCACCTGATCAGGGAGATCATGGATCGCCGGGAGATCGAGATTCGGAGGGTTGCTACAGAAGATAACACTGCAGATCCATTCACAAAGGCTATTCCTCAGACGCAGTTCGAGTGGCTATTCGAGATGATAGGTCTGCGATATGCCAGCACATGGCCTTAGTGCAAGTGGGAGATTGTAAGTGTGATATGCCCTAGAGGCCATTATTGTATAGTACTAGTTTGTATATTACATTTTGGAAGCTTGGGATATATACACGGATTGACATTCTTGCTCAATATGGTAGTATGCTACTTGGTTTGTATCTATCTTAATATGTATATGTGTTTCTTTTGACATATTTCTAATACACATTGATAGAGCCCTTAGGATCTTTTACTTGACTACCAGTGTTGTGATGGCAGTCACACTAGTGGGGGCTGGGTAGTCTATAAGCACATCCTTATATAGGTCCTTGGTCATAGGATTATTGAGACAGGGCATCGATACTCCAGAGTAGATTAGTGTATACGCTTCTCATCCCAGGAGGGGAGATGGTCTGTCCCACAGCCATCAGTACGTCGTACCGGAGATAGTATGCAGGTGCTCGTTAGGTTACGAGTACACTGGACAGGACTCGCTGGGAACTGTTGGTTGGTATTATACCTATCGTTAGTTATCAGTTCCCAGGTGACACGAGTACAACTTATTACGTTGACTTGACACTGTCACTTCGCCTCGAGTGTGTTCCTACTGTTCTTAGATTACTATTCTACCACGACTCTATTGAGTTGTGCAAACATGTAGTAGTTGGGTGCAGTCACGAAGCACTTAAAGGCAGTGACGGTTAGACATGATTCGTCTCTCCCGGTATTGGGAGTTGATATCGCGCTGTGTCTAGGAGAGCCATTACACAAAGTCCCTGGCCAGGGCAACCGAGATTTACTGGTAGTGTTTCCAGCATTTTCTCAGGGTGTTCTGGGCTACACTCTGACACGACTTGTACCGATATTAGGGGACTGACGTTTACCGCCTCCTAGGCCCGACATGCAATACTCTCAGATGAACAGACCGGACTGTATGGAGATTGTCACATTCAGGCTCAGTAGGAGTTCGGATGGGTTCACCTCATCGGTCTTCTTATCGGCATCTACCTGGGTTCCGTTACATACAGCTAGTACCTCTTGCGGCCTGTGGTTAAACCCGCTGCCAGCATAGTGTCGAGTCTTTAGAGTCCCACACAGAGGGTTGCTCACCTTTTGGCAAAATAGAGTAGAGGTCGTATGGTTTTACGACGGGGTTTGTTCACATACGCGCACTTGTGTACGCTTGGTGTCCGGGCAATTATTACTAGCGGGCTTTGGTTTAAGCCAGATCTTAGTATTTGTTTTGGGATTGATCTTGTCTCATAGTGTTCATGTTCCTCGGAACACAGATGCGGGTGTGTATACACAGTTGACAGAGGTGGAGGAACCTCATAAGGGTTTTGACCATTGACTTGATTAAAACCATAATGAGATTGAGGAAATTGATTAATGAGTTTTAATTAGTGACAATTGTATCATGGTTAATTAGGTTTGACAGACCAAGTTGACCCATGTTTACTTGGATATTTTTGTGAGCATGCTTAGCATTAATTATGATATGATAAGGGTCAAATCAACATCAACCATGATAATTTATCCTAATTAAAATTTTCATTATTCTTTTTGGTTCATATGAGAGCAAGGTTCATTTTATTCTTATTCTCTCTTGCTCTTTCTCTCTCTTGAAAAGCTCTCTCCTCTTCCTCTCTCAAAAGCTCTCTTGTTTCATGAGTTGAAAAACATGAGCTTTGTGAGATCAAACCATCAAAACACCTCTCTACTCACTCTAGGGTTCTTAGTCTAGCAAGCCAAGCACTCTAGTTACTTCTTTGTTGAGATAGGAGCTCAAGGTAGAGGCCTTCCGGTGGATCCTTCTTTGGCAAAGAGAAGACGAAGAGGAGAAGCCGTCTACATGTTCAGACCATAATATTGCATTATTCATTCCCCTATTCTTATTCTTTTTATGAATAAACAGGTACTCTTGACGCACGTTTGTTGCATGTTACAGGATACAGGGCTTGGATGCGAATACAGTGAAAAAGACGAAAGTTGATACAGAAAAAGGAATTGTGACCAACAAGTAGACGGATCCTAGTCAAGTCTAGTTGAAGAACAGTGCAAGGTCCAAAATGTCAAGTGAATGGTTAAAAGATCGCTACAAGTATTCACTGAAACATCTGGAGGAGAATAAGAAGCCCAACAGAGAAAATACATATAAAAATACAGAGCCCAAGAACCCCTGAACCAAGCCCAAAAAGTGCAGGGCCCAACTCCCTTCTTTGGCCGCGGAACCGCGGCCAAACCCAGCCTGGTGCCGCGGTTCCGCGGCCATATAATGCGCATGTCGGTGGAGTTTTTCTGAGCTGTTGTGTCGGTGCATATGTTAGGATTTTTAGGGGTCAAATCTGTAATTTCACAAGTGCGAGAGTCTGTAACCCTAGTTTTCATGTTTTCCTATAAATTGTAATCTCAGATCTGTAAAACTTATGCCTCTTTTCAATCAATAAATTTCAGAATTTCTGGGAGTTATATTCAGATCTGTTCTATATCGTTTGGAGGGAGCCGTCAACCTAGTAAGGTAAATTATGTTTTTTCTTCTTTTAATTAGTATGCATTATCATCCCCTAATGAGCGAGTAGTCTCCTCGCTTGTTAGGGTTAGCCTTAGGGAAAGGGTTGAGAGATGAGATCTCTCACCCCTTTCAATGCCACATTCACCCAATGAATTAGAACTCCATGCATACGCGCACAATCGTTCCCTACGGCACCCTACCCCTCGAGGTAACGGTGAACCGTAGTATAAAGGGCCGGTTGCGCGCGTTTTCCGTGGGGGTTAGGGTAATTATCAACAAAGGATACGAATCTAGAGGAAGAAACATCTTCCCAAAAGATTTGAATCCACCTTATTGATAATAACCGTAACATCTAACAGATCTAAAAAAGAAGGCATTGAAAGCGGTGATGAAAACGTTAATCTCCAAAACTCCCCCTAAGCCTAACCCTAGCAAGACTTTAAATTAGATTAATTAAGTTTATTGATAGATCCAGTTTTTATAGATTTTAGAAACCAACCAAAACATCATTTTGAATCAACTCGTTAAAACACATTAAAGGAAATTACCCATCTCTGTGGATCGACCCGTATTCACCGGCTAGCTGCAAAGTGACGCCGTTTCTGATTACGGTAAATACAAGTTTTTGGACTTAATCACTACACCACTCCAAGCAGCTCACATCAAGGAGGACCACAACAAGAAGAGAAGGAGTTCAAGACCTTCTAACCTAGTAGTTAGAACTTGTAGATTGTTTGTTAGTTTTTGTTTAGCAAAGATCCTTCATGGTTAGTCTATGTTCCCTTGTGATAAAAAATTGATTTTTACTCTTTCCGCCTCCCCGTAAGTACCGGGGTGGGTTACATAGACTTACATATATAGCTCAACAAATACGAGCTCATCAAGCAAATAAAGCGGCATGCCAAATCGTCAGAACCGGGCGACTGTATCTAGGCTGGTATGACTAAATCAAGTACCCTCTGGGATATACGATCCCTAAACTCCATGTGTACAAGGGGACATGCAACCCCCATCAGCACGTCGCACAGTTCAGAGCTCTGTGCGGCAACACTGGAGGCGATGACAAATAGTTCCTCCACCAGTTCGTTGGCAGCTTGTCAGATACAGCCTTTGAATGGTACTCGGAGCTTCCAAATGACTCCGTGAGGATACTCACAGAGATGGAGCTGCTGTTCACACAGCGGTTCACCAGCGCTGGCAAATTCACCCCGATCACGGCTTTAATCAATGCCAGGGTAAAGCCGGGAGAAACCTGGGTCCAAATGCGATCCGATGGTGGAACTTATGGTCAAAGTGCGAACAACGCATCGAATAATCCCCCGCCGTGGGCATGTTCATCGGAACCCTAGATCCGCAAACGACTGTGTCCCAGTTCATGACGTTTTTCAAGCCGACGACCGTCTAGGCTCTGATAGATAAACTGGCCTAAATGGACCAGATGGGCCATGGGCTTTCCTCTTTAAATATAGACCCTCGAAATACCAAGGGTAAAAGGAAAGTGGCCTTTGTCGCCAACACTCAACAGCAACTGAGCGACCAAAAACTGGCGACTGCCAAAACAATGTACGTCCACGCCTATCCCTAGAAGAAAGGCTAGGACGCACTTACTCGTTTCCCCGCGATAAGACGAGGAGGCTATTTGAGTTGTAATGCGTAACAAACTCATCACATTGCCAGACCCACGGCGTCCACCGTAACCCGATGACGTCAACAACCCCAACTACTGCTTCTATCACAGAACGGTGAGCCACCCAATTTGAGTTGTAATGCGTAACAAGTTCACGCTTTCTGAGAACTGGAGGGTGAACCCGCCACAGAAGCACATTCCCAAAAAGGTGGATGCACCGGGGGCATCATGCTCACTGTTCAGTCGAAAATATTGCAATTTTTAACATAACAATTTCCTCACTTTTCTAATCATCTAAGAATGTTTGATATAAATATAACACATATTACAAGTTCATCCAGAAAATATCAATTGCCATGTGTTATAGATCATAATCAATACATTTGAAGGAAATTGTATGTTTGTTATTTCACGCATAATATTGTATATCTCTAACACTCTTCATTGAGATCTTGTGCAGAAATTAGCCCAGATCAGATATCAGAATCAGAAATTTGCCGATAAAATACAGGAAATCAAAGAACCAAATACTGGCAGAATTTCAGAAGAGATAAAAAGATTCCAGATATCACATAAAGACCCAGAGATCAACACCAGAAGACAACAGAAAATTGAAGCAGAGATCTCATAAATCGGCCGCGGAACCGCGGCTGAGTCAGGCCGAGTCGCCGCAGATCCGCAGCCGAGTTGTGGGCTTAGGTGTCGGGAATTCTCCAGAAGGTTCTTCTCTACTTCCTACCTAGCTGAGGACACTTCGTTGTAACAAACATATTCTGAAAACTTCTCTATAATAACCTAGCTTGTTGAGAAAGCTACATAACAACCTAGCTTATTCTAGAAGCCTCCTTATAACAACCTAGCTTATGAGGGAAGCTTGATTAAGGGCTATGAAAAGGGACCTAAGCCTACATTAAAAAGGTTGTTTAGTGGTTAGTTGTTGGTTGTTGATTTTTTGAGTTCGACACTTTTGATCCAAAACCAAATCAAGATCTAATTCCAAATCAAGATTCAATATCAAGAATCGTGAGAAATTCATTGAGCAACTTCATTCAAGATCCTTTACACGAAGCCAATCGTCATCAACGAGCACGTGATCCGTGATAGATCCAAGACTCACGGTGATCGAGTGAAGCGAAAATCGACGGAGAAATTACCTCTTCAATGGAGTGATCAAGAGCGAATTTTCTTATAATCTCAGATTGAAGAAGTTGTAATTTGAAGTTGAATAATAAAGGTGATCATTACTCTTAGTATTGCTTTCTTTAAATTTTCGCATTATAAAATCTCCATTTATTGATTCTTCTATTTTCATAATATGTGAATAAATCTCCGCTTGCTAAGCATTCGAAGGAATTTGGTAGATCAAATGGTGAAAGAATTCTATATTCATCTTAAGTCTTATGGAGATTATAAATTTTAGCAAAAAGAATCATTAATGTCCAAATTGTGAGTGAGATCATTCTATTGAGAATTTCATCACAATTTGGGGATTTGATTGATGATCTTTCTTGCTAAAGGCTAGATAAGATTTGCAATTAATGAAATGACAAAGGGGCAATGAAGAAGAAACCCTAGTTTTTTCAAAAGATACCTAATTCTCATTATTAGCCCTCGATCTAGTTTTAATTCTACCAATAGATGAGATGAATCATCTTGAATAATCATCACTGGCTACTAATTCCGTCGAATCGTACAAGCCTTCTTCAATTTTCTTGATAACTAAATCTTGAATATTATCTTGAAATTCACTTTCTTGAAAACGATTTCTTAAACTTGTTGAAAATATGAATTCAACTCAATCTTGAACTACTTCTTGAATTTTCTTTACAATTTCTGTCGACTCAACTAAAGTAAGAATTGACGAGTTGCACGAATCCTAGAGGACGACCCATACTCACTAACGCTCGCTACATGCGACACCGTTATTGATTACGGTTACTAAACTACAAAACATTTCATCACCTCTTTACTACTATATCTTTTCTTTAAAATAGAAGTGGTGAGAATCTTTGATTAGATAAATCAAATGGCGCCGTTGCCGGGGATGCTTACGTAATTTGTTCGTTCTTGTTATTTGAGTTGAAATATTATTATTCCATTAAAATTTTAAATCAAAATCGCATCGTGTGCTTAACGATTAGTGTTTGAATTTTTGCGAGGGAATCTGGCATCACTGTAGCAGAAAGATCAAGATTTAGAGACATTCTAAAGATTCCAGAGGAGCAAAGGTAGCTACAGTAAAAAGTACATCACCTAACTCATCCGATCCACCGTGGAACCGCGACGGAATCCTGGTTTTTGCGGCGGATCCGCTGTTGAGTTGGTGATTCACTGCTTCAAATTTCTCTGGTATATTCTCTATGTCCTTCTCTCTCCTCTGATCTTGTCCAATAACACTTTTCGGCAGGATTCTTTGCAAAAATTCGCCGCTTAAAAAAATTCTTGTTGCATGTTTTGATATTGGTTGTTTTTGCATATTTTAATATGGAAATTAAGGAGCAAAGACCAAATTCAGAATAGGTGGGGATTTCATTACCCTTCCTAAGCCCCAAAAATCATAAAAATAGCATCCGCATCACCCTTCATTAATTAAAAAAATATCTTGACAAGACTCTAAGGACCGTCATGCTCAATTAGGACAGAGGAAGGTCGTGGGTAATTTACTGCTTATCCGCATTTCTTTTGTGGTGTCTAAGGCAAGTGTGTTTAAAGCAAGTGGTTATTTAATTTGGCCCGCTACTTACGTAGCGGATACCTCCCACTTACCTGGCACTTACCTGGCCATAGGAGGGATAAAGAGGTATTAGAGGATTTATACTGCGATTTGTCTTCTTGAAGTCTAGGAGTGGTCTAGTGAGTTGACCTAGGTGACCGTAGATTTAGGGTAGATTGTGCATTTTGTGTGATTTTTCTAAATCCGTCTTTTTCAAAACAAACCAAAAACGAAAACAAACCACTTTCTCTAATTATCACAAACGCTGCCACTTGTGCTAAACCGTTTAGTACATGCTTGGCTGGACACGGGATTCTAGTGCCCATCTTGTCCGCGTTTCTTCTATCGACTTCGAAGTTGGTATTTCTTCATCTTCTTTTTCCCAACAACCCACCACGTCGATCGAGATGGACGGTTATCCATCAAATTTTCATGATACCACGCTGCTGCCACCCGGAGGTGCGCAGAATCCACCGCGCATTTCTCTCCAAGAGAGATGCTATCCTATACGTGGTCCTCTTTCAACTTGTCTTTCCACTCCACCAGCCAAAGGGGATAATCTTGAAATCAAACCACAATTTATCAAACTGTTGCCCAAATTTCACGGGCTTGAGTCCAAAGACGCATACGTTTTTATAAACAAATTTGAAAACGTATGTGCAATGATTGGCATGCCTCAACTTTCTATAGATGCTGTGCGTTTATGTCTTCTCCCGTTCACTTTGTGCGATTTAGCCGAAAAATATCTTTATAACACAACCGCACATTCTATTGCCAAATGGGATGAATTTGTTGTAGCATTCCTTAAGAAATTTTATCCCAATCATAAGACCGCCCGTGTTCGGAGCAAAATCAACAAGTGTTAACAATATGATATGGTGCATGTCATGTGCAAAATCACGCTTAATGCAATTTAGTGATTATTAATCAAGTTTAGAAATAACTTATATATAATTAATTATAAAATTTTATAATTTGCCTAAATCATATAAATCCCTCCAAAAATCGTCATTCAATTTAATATTCCAATATTTTCCAAACTATCGGTATATAATTATTCCACATCATTAAAATATTTATAATATTTATTATTTTAATTATATAAATTTCCAAAATAATATTTTATTTTTCTGAAATGTTACAGTCTTCCCCCCTTAAATAAATTCGGTCCCGGAATTTAAATTTAAACCCCTCAAATACTAAAACATTTCAGTAAAATGGTCAAGTCGTCGGGGCTCCGAAATCATAAATACATAAAACACATCGTAGCGCAATGCATGGGCATGGAAACGAGTATATAACTCAAAATCCTCGTTAAGCCTCCCGTAATCATCGGAGTTATGGGGAAAATACCAATGTCAAAATCCAATACGAAAACCAACATGATATACTCAAGACTAAAATATGTACAGAGACATCTAAAAAGAAATGCATGCCAAATCTTTTTCAAATCACTGTGCGATGCGTGTATCACGGCACAAGTAGCGGACGTTTAGTGTAAGAAAATAACTCTATATACATATATGTACTTTGTTTAACATACACGTCCCACCGTTTGAAAATAATTTAGAAGGGTTCCCTTTGTAAATGTTTCATGTTATCTCGGACACGTAGGTAAATACTGAGACTATAACTCCTTTTTGGAAATCCCTTCGATAACTATCGATGCATGCAAAAAAGCATAACATTTCAGGATCAGTGCTATAAACGTTTCCAGGAAATATCACCTTATCTTCTTTCGCTGCTCTCTTAAGCTATCGCTCGCTTTACGAGTGCAACCAAGTTCAAGATGCTGTCCTCTGACTAGTCTCGCTCAGTCACTATACCAAATAGTAAATATCATAAAACATACTGCTCCAAGAAACCAATCTCAAATGAGTATAAAAATGCCACGTGCGTCTGGTGTGCACAGAAATCGAAATCAATGAATGTGCCATACATGTGCACAGAAACCAACTCTAAGTGCAACGGGTGTGCACGAAAACACCTGCCAAGGGCAACGAGTGTGCCTGACAGTAATATCAGGTGCATCTGATATGCACGAAGAATCCCGATTTAGCGCATCTGGTGTGCAATCAATCAATGATACCCCGGCCGAGACTTTTCCTTCCACTTCTACTTTTACTTCTGACCCCAGTTTGTCTACCCCACCGCCTTCTTCCGAGCCTATTCTCCATTTTCCCCAAGGCTCGAACCCTCAGCACACTTCTTCTAGTCCACCAAAGACGATCCCCACTCCTATTCTGGGATCTTTCCCACCCGCACGATCTTCTCTAATGTTGGACCCAGCTATTATTGCTAAAGCTCCTTATCCTAATAGGTTAAGGGGAAACAGACCAAGTCTGCAAATGGAGAAGATTGCTGAAATCATTAAACAGGTTAACATCAATATCCCTCTCCTAGATTCTATACAACAAATCCCCAGCTTATGCGAAAATTCTCAAGGACTTGTGCACTAAGAAGAGGAAAACTCAAGTGCCAAAAAAGGTGTTCTTTTCAAGTACTGTAAACACAGCTTTTCCCCAATAATTACCAAGGTAACGTAACGACCCTGGCTGTCCTACAATTTCTATTTCTATTGGGGATAAAAATATTAACCGTGCTTTCTTGAGCTTGGCGCAAGTGTTAACCTGCTTTCTTATTCAGTTTATGAGCAATTAGGTATCGGAGAGTTAAAACCTTCGAACACAACTCTCCAAATGGCAGACTGATCTATCACCAAAGCTAGGGGTGAACTTAAGGATGTGTTGATAAAATTCGGGGAATTTATATTCCCTGTGGACTTTATTGTTATAGATACATAGCCTGCAGCGAACCCACAGAACCAAATTTCGGTGATTCTCGGTGGACCATTTTTTGTTACTTCCAACGCTGTAATCAACTGTCTAAACGGCTCTATGACCCTATCCTTCGGGAAGATGTTAATTGAGCTGAACATTTACAAGTTGGGAAGTGTACCCTCCGAACCTTCTGCTCATGCATGTTCTGTCGAATTAATGGATGTCGATAGCAGCGGATTTGATAATCTTCACGAGATTTAGACTCTTTTCATACGTTGTTGTTTGACCTAGCTATGTATTATACAAATATGCACTCTTCTATCAAGTTGTCCGGGTCAATATCTAACGCTGATTTTGAACCTTTGATGGAGTCTAAAGATCATCCTGCTTTTTCTGATGACATTATTCTTTGGTGTATCGATGAAAGCTTTGAGGAAATTTTCGCTGATGAGCTTGCATTTTTAGCAAACATGGGTGTTGAGATGAATCGACTCCAAAAAGAAATTGAACCTCCACCCCTTTTTCTTGACAATCACAAGAATACGAGTAATCCATCATCATAATCACTGTGTCATCTCTCTAAATTGAGACGCAAATCCTTTCCATCACACCACTTATTTCTTCCCCACTTCTTCCTGACTCTCCACAACATGTTTTTCCACCAACCGGTGCACTACACTGATAAAATGTTCGAATGGTTGGTGTTGACTTTTGGTCTTTGCAAAGCTTGGAATTGACAAATAACTTTACCCTCCTCTTATGATTTTAAAAGATTAATATTGTTTAACTCATGTTTGGGGGGGATTATATTTTTGGCTCTTGAAAATAATATTTATACACAAATTTGTGAGCCAAAAATAAGTTTGGGGGAGATTTTCACTTCCATATTTCTTGACCACGCTAATAAATTTTCCTCCCAAGCCTACAGGTTTCTAAGATTTAACAGATGGCAACAATGAGGACACTGTTGTAAACAAGTTTGTGGGAGGTTTGTGCTTATTTATGCATCACTTTGCATCATACTTTGCATAAGCACAAAACATATAATAAAAAAAAATTTGTACATAAATAAATATTAAAAGATTAGAAAGTGAAAAATTACATCTAAAAGATTGGAAAAATTTTACAAAACCAAGAAAATTAGAAGTTTTCATAAACGAAACTAGTAATAAATAGTTATGAGCCGTTGTCCCAAGGGTTAGTAAGATAAAAGAAGTCACTAATCTGAGAATAAAAATAAGTCTGAAAAATAGTTCTAATTCTGGAAGCCAAACATTTGAACGTTGATACCCTACTATATGCACTTACACACATCTTGAAACTCGGGATAGTAGAGAATACCTTGAAATGCTCTTGTCTAAAAACCAAAGTATGAAGAAAATTATAAATGAAGCAATAAAATATAAAATGGTGTAGAAAAATGAACACTGATTTTGTAATCACCAAGGCAGCAATAAAAAAATATAGCGAGAGTGTTTCATCACCTAGTGCCTTAGACCAACTGGTTTGGGAGTCACTTCTAAGCCTTAGGTGTTGCAAGACGAGGAAAATACTAACACGCCTAATAAGCAAGCACATGAGTAATCAGTCGGTTAATACCTCAAGAAGTATTAACGGTCGCTTGAAAAATGTGTGAGCAATTCTATCTAAAATATTCACCGACTAAAAAGTACTGAGGTATATGGACAAGAGTATGATAGCTTGAATTGAATTCTTCGAGTGTAGGGATGTCTTTTACACACACGTGGGGGTATATGATCGGTGTTTGGAAGAAAGGTAGGAATGAAGAATAAAGACGATGTTTTATTGAGGGATGATGTGATTTCTAACATCTTTTCATGACCATTAAGATAGGGCTCATGACAACTGAAAAGATAGTATAAGTTGGAAACTCTAATTTTCAAAGTCTTTCTTTTATAATTCTTATTTTTATATGTAACTTTCACAGTCTTCCTTTTATTATTGGATTTTGTGGGTGCAATGCGCTGATAACCCTCAGGAGACAACACTCCTCCTACTAGGGACACCTAGAGATTTAAAGGCTTGTTGCACGTGCTCAGTGCAATCGTGTTGCCTACGAAAGTGTGCTAGTTAGTTTTTCTTTTTCTTAATAAAATTTTCTCCTTCTCTTGAATAAACGATGTTTGCTCAAGACGACTAAAATTAAGTTTGGGGGAATTTGATCAGTCGAAAATATTGCATTCTTAACACATCAATTTTCCTACTCTTTCTAATCATCTAAAGGTGTTTGGTATAAATATAGCACATATTAGTAATTCGTCTGCAAAATATCAAATAACTTGTGTTATACATTATAACCGGCATTATGAGGGAAATTGTGTGTTTATTATTTCATGCATGATATTGTATATCTCGACACGTTTCAGTGAGATTTTTGTGTAGAATATTCTTCAGGTCAAAGAACTGGAATCACAAACGTGCCGATAAAATACAGCAAGTCAAAGAAATAAAATCTGGCAAAGACTCGGAAAGGATAATAAGATTCGAGACATCAGAAGAAGACCCTAATACCAACATAAAACAACACAGAAGAATTCATGTAGTGGTCTCCTTAAATAGCCACGGAACCACGGCCGATCCAGGACGATCCGCCGTGGATCCGCGGCCGATCTAACTCGTCGGCGGTTGGTACTTTTTCCAGAGGCCCCCTTATAACTTCCAAGCTTCCTCAAGACGCTTCGAACTCCCTAGATTTCTCCAGAAGCTTTCCTTCAAACCTCCAAGCTTCTTGTGCAAGCTTGATACCTACCTAGCTTCCTATGCAAGCTTCATAACAACCTAGCTTCTAATGGAAGATAAACCTAGCATCTTGTGGAAGATTTGAAGGATTATAAAAGGAGACCTAGGGCTTCATTCAAAAGGTTGTTGAACATTGAACCAAATCCACACACAAGTTGAGTGACACAACTTGTAATCCAAACCCTAGCCCAAATTCAATTCCAAAGCCAAATCAAGATTCATCGAGAAACGAATCAAGCAAGCCATCAACGATCCTTTATCGCGATGTCGGTCTTCATCAAGAGCAAGTGATCGCAATCGTTCCACGACTCACGAAGATCGATGCGAAGCTAATTTCGACGGATCTAGTTACCTCCTCAAATCTTGTAACCTCGAATTGAGTGAATGTGTACCTAGTCATCGATTAATAAAGGTGATAATTATAATTCTTGCTTTCTTTACATTCTTACATTATGAAAATTTATCGATTCTTGATTCTTTCATATTTCATGATGTATTAGTGAAATCTCCGCTTGTAACGGAATCGAGAGAATCGGTAGATCTAATAATGATGAAATCCTTTTACTAATCTTAAGTCTTATGAGAATTGTAAACTCTAGGAAAAAGAATCTTCAATAAGCTAATTTGGAGCGAGATCAATGTTCTTGATTATTTCGTTGCAAATTAGGAATTAAATGATTGATGATCCTCTTTGCTAGAGGCTAGAATTGAATGAGGATCAATGAAAAGACAAGGGATAGGGTTCATACCAGAATATTGCATTTATTACCGCCCACTCTTATGCTCGTTTGTTTATAGGTAGGTGCTTTTAATCCGTGTTTGCTACATATTTACAGGCTACAGGTTCCTAGTCCAAAATAACACAAATGATACAAAATCTCCACTGTTATGCCAAAATACAGAACATCTGTTGCCAACAGATAAAGACGGGTTCCGGTCATCCGTATCCGTCCAGTGCCGCGTACCAGTTCCAGAGACAAGACATATGACAGTGGTCATTCGTGTCTCGGACAAGCACGGAGCACGAGAGGGGCAGCACAAGAATCAATGAGTGCACGGAGCTCGAGGGAGAAAGGTCAAATCAATCAAAAGTGTAGCTACGTTTGGACTGTACAGATCTGAAGAAATTGTGAAGGCAATTTGCAATTTGGGACATGTAGAACAACATAAGATGGAAACACAAGGAAACCCAGAAAATTCGAGACCAAAATTCCACAAAAGAGCGGCGGAACCGCCGCCAAATGTGGGTTTCCGCGGAGGATCCGCCGCGGTTTTGTGTCATCATCTGACCAAATTTTGGGGGTAACTTTGTCATTTCATTTGGGGCCAGAATGTTGCCTTAGGGTTTCAGCACACAGCCTATAAATAACCCAGTTTTATGCCAAGCCAAAGGTCTTCTTCATGTCTTCTTCTCCCATCTCTTTTTGTAGGATTTAGTTTAGCTTCTCCTTCTTCTTCATTCTTTCCTCCATGAAAATTGTAATGAGAGCTTTTTGAGTGGAAGATCAATGAAGATGAGGGTTATTTTTATCTTGTCTCTTTTATTTATTGTCTTATAATTTTATTATCTTGTATTGTAATTTTATTATTTGTGGTTAACTAGTTGTTGTTATTTCTTTTCTTGTTCTCTTTTCTTTTCTTCTTTTATCCGTATTTTCAAGCGATGATACTTGACGGAGTTCCTTACTAAGGTGAGGACCCAAGAGTTAGCTTGCTTCACTTGTAAAATCGTATTTTCCTTTTTTCTTCCTTCGTGTTTTGTTTTCTTTTCTTTTATGATGTGTGAATAATTTCCCTCTTGTTAAGGCTAAGGAAGGTGGTATGAGGGACGGAGAAATCTCTTGTGCTTCTCTTCGCCAAATATCTTGAAACGAACCCCGACCAAACAAATGCAACCCCCTCACTTAGGCTCGCTATACGTGACATGTAGCCACGACCTAAGTTGAGAATTCTTTTAAGCGCGCTACAACATGACATGTAGTTGTGACTTATTTGGATACATGGTTGCGGGTGTTTGGCCGAGGGTTGGAAATAAGCGTATTTAGCGGACGGATAAGGGGCACTAGGAATGGATTTAGCGTTGGAAAGCTTGCTTAAACTCGCAAATCCCATTCCTATGTCCTCCTAATCCCCGCTACTTTCGATTATCCCAACACCGTCTTAAGGATGGCAAAAGACATGCACAAGACTAATCCTAACTCTACTAACCGACCTTAACCTTAACAAGCTTACTTGAACATAAATACGAACACTTAGAATAGACTTGAACATACATATACACATTCTTTATTGACTCGTTTAAAACTCGAACGGACATACAACCATCTCCATGTGGATCGACCCGTGCTCAACCGGCTAGTTGCGAAGCGACACCGTCCTGATCGCGGTTATAACTTTAGAACTTTGAACACCCGACATGCCAAAAGCGTGCGATCAAATGGTGCCGTTGCCGGGGAGACGGTAACGTATTTTCTTTCTTGTTATTCGGGTTAATATTCTTTTTGTATATATATATATATATAAAATAAAATCTTTTTGTTATTTTTGATAATTTTTGTATGCAAGTGTGCAGGCTAATCTGGAGCAAGTACAATAATCTAATCAAGAAACAGAGGTTTTTATTAGGGTGTACAGAGAAGGGCACGTGTATTGACCTAAGGTTCAGGCGTCAGATCATCAATTTGACCGCGGAACCGCGGTCAAAGAGGGGATACGGCGGCGGTTCCACGGTCATATCGAGGCTTCTGAGCCCCAAATTTTTTCTGCCCTTTCTCTCTCCTCTAGTTCCCTCTCTGAATTCCACTATACTGTATTTTCTGCAGGTATCTTTGCACAGAATTGCACAGCCGCCAAATAAATTTTTGTTGTTTTAGATTTTGTTTGTTTACCGCTTTGCATATATTAATACGGACATTAAGGGGCTATAACACCAATTCAGATTGGGTGGAGATTTCATCACCCTTTATAAGACCCCACAAATCACTAATTGCATACGCATTATCTTGAGCTAATAAAAAATACTAGACTCAGCCCTAAGGACGTCGCGCTCAATAGGACAGAGGACTAGTTGTAGGTATCGGCCGTTTATCCTAACCTGACTTTGCGGTGTCTAGGCAAGTGTGTCTAAGGCGAGTGGTTACTTAATTAGGGCCACTACTTGTAGTGGAGAGCCTCCCACTGACCTGGCACTTACCTAACCGCAATTGGCGGTGAAGTGGCGGTTTGAGGTCCTATTTCTAGCCCTTTGGAACAGTTAGAAGCTGTCTAGCTGACCTAGATGACCCTAGCTCTAGGTGTGTTTGTGCATTTTGTGATTGTGATTGTGCTTGTAAATTTTAGTCCCATAATTCCGTATTCTTTCAAATAAACAAATTCAAAAACTCCAAAAACAAAAATTTTTTTTAATAAAAAAAATAAAAAAAAAATCCACATTCTTTTTCCCTTTCTTTCCTTCTTCTTCTCATCATATCATGGGTACTCCACCTAGAAAAACTCTTGCCGAACTTTGGTACCCACAACCAGACATAACTTCCTACGGTTCTTGCTTTGGTCGAATTTTGAACGACCCCTCCATGCCCAAAATCTCTTTGAAAGATCGGATAGACGCGTCTAGGACAAACACTTATCCTCCGCAATCCACTTTGTATCAACATTTTCAGCCTCCCCCACCCTCTTACGTTGATATTCCTTTTGCAAGTCGTCCTTTGTCCATCGCTGAACATATTGAACAATCCCATAGCCGATCTCCTTTCACTACTTCAAATTCTTGGGATCAACAATTACATTCACCTTCGTATCCAAATGTTGATCCTACCCCTGTCCAGCCATTCAATTCCTACCAGTCCTACCCGACTTTTACACCTTCCCTAGACATTGCTTTTGAACCGCCATTTGGGAGTTTTCAGTATCCAAACAACTTTGAATCTTTTACTGAAACCCCTTCACAACCTATATCTAGTCTGGAATAATCATTGGAAGAGTTTAGGGTAGCGTCGTACCAATAGATGATGGATTTGAATGCGTCCATGGCCGCCCTCATACAACCTAGTGACCCGGTAGCTAGTTTTTAACTAGCTCCAAATTTTCCAATGTATGAAGAGGCGGTAGAACATGTTGAGAATTTGAGTAAAGAGAGTGAGCTGTACCCCCTTCCGAATCACGCCTACCCGTTTCAATTTGAATCCCATAACTCTGGTTTTGAATGTCTATCTAGTGTTCCAAACGATTCATTGATTAAAGACAGAACATATAATGAGTTGTGTGACTTTGTAGTGTTTGATTTGCCCGATTGTGAAGGGTCCCTTTTGAGTGAAACCACACCCAATCCTTTTGACCTCTACACCTCCATCTTAGAACTAGAATCGATTGAAATCCATGCTTTTGATGAGGTGTCTGAGGATATTGATTTTCACTTGATTGAGGATATTGACGCTGGGAATATTTTGGATGATGAACCCATACATTTGGCTGAGTTTTTCTCTTCAATTCATCATCCCGAGTCATTAAATGTTTTTCCCGAACCCCATATGCATCTGGATTTTGAGGATAAATGCATGGACGTGCTTAACTTTGAGGAGAATTTTGAGGATATTTTTTAGGATGAAATAGTTCTTGTTGATGAGTCGGATTTTCCAATTCATCATATCCCTTTTATTGACTGTGTACACCCTCATGAACCATTAACCGATAACCTTCCTCAATCACCTACCTCCATCCTTTCCATCGTTCCGACCTGGCAAGACACCGTATCATTTTCACTTCCTGTGTCTGGTTTACCGAGTTCGGCTTACCCATGGTTTCTCACGAATCTTGAGGGATTTGACCTCATTTCTCGACGGGTTGATAGATTAGCACAATCACTTTTTACACATCATTCATCACATATTGTGCTAATCTATTCACTCCATTTTCACCCTCAAGTTCGTATTCCACTTCTTTCTCCCTTCCGCCATTCTTCTTCTTATATACCGAGACCATATACCACTTCTATCTCCATAAGGTCTCGCGTATTCTCCATCTCTTTTCTCGACGCCTTCTTCCACCAACCTGTACATTATAGCGATAAAATCTTTGAATGGTTGGTGCTTACTTTTGGCCTGTGTAAGGCCTTGTGTAGTTTGAAACTGTTTTCTTTCCCCCTAATCCTGAACTTCACCGCTTAAACAGTGGAAACACTGTTTTACTTAAGTTTGAGGGGAACCTTTTTGTATATATTTTTTGTTTTCCTTTTTTGTTTTGTATATAATTTGTTTTTAGGGAGCGCCGACAATTTTGACTCTCTTGGTGTAACCTGACAGTGAGGGCACTGTTAAGTTTAAGTTTGGGGGTGTGCTCGGTAAGCTTTCTTCCTTTGCATTCATTTGTATATTTTGCATTTGCATTCCTTATTAAAAACCCATAAAAATCGGAAAATTTTCCAAAATATAAAAACTTTGTCGTCAAGTTAGCTAATAGGGTAACTTAGATTTTTATTCTGAAAGTTTAGTTGATATGTTAGAAATAACTAAATTCTAGGCTTAGGAATTGAAAATCCTAAAAATAACCCTCATTCTGTTTAAACTTGGTGATTATACGTCCTTACAATTTTTTTTATAGAAGTAGATAATCTTGAGTTCAGTTCTTGAGTTAAGTTAAGATGAGGGGAAAGTATTGAAGCTTTACTGAAGGATAAGTCTGAAAAATAGTTTCTTTTCTTGAGTTCAAATTTAGAAGGTATACACCCTACAAACTGCACTTACACGCACCTTGAAACTTGGGATAGTAGAGGATACCTAGAAATACTCTTGCCTGAAAACTTAGTATGAAAGAAAAAAACGGTATTTAAAGCTAAACACCAAAAGAGCATTATTGAAAAATATATCCGGTCTTGAAAAAGAAAAAGAAAAAATAAAAAGAAAAATAGAATAAAGTCAAGACCTGGAAACTGCTATTTACGCTTTAAGTTCACATATTCAGTAATCGGTCGTTAGTGCCTCAAGAAGCATTAATAGTCGTATGAAAGGTGTGTGAGCAAATCCGTCCATCCTTAATGAAAAGAAGTAGTATTAGGTATTAGGGCAAGGGTATTATAGCTTGAATTGAATTCTTGAGTGTATGGAAATATACACACACGTAGGGGTATACAATTGATGTTTGGATAAAAGATAGAAATAAAGATAAGACTTATGTTTTCTATAAAGTTGATAAAAATCCCTGATTTAAGACCACACTGTTAGAAGGAAAACTCAGGAGAACCAACATCTTTCTAAACTTTTTTGGAACATATAGGATCTAAAGTTAAATAGATAGGAGGCGTGAAAAATAAAGGTTGGATATTTCTAACTTAGGATGATAGAGTTTCTAACGTAGATACTAAACTGTAGGAGTAGAATCGATGTTAACTTATGACACTGGCTTGACGGGATTTTGTGGGTGAAATCCGCTGAAAACCCTCAGGAGACAACACTCCTCCTACTAGAGACACCTAGAGCTTTAACGGCTTGTTGCACGAGCTCAGTGCAATCGCGTTTCCTGCGAAAGTGAGGTTAGGACTTTTTGTGAATAATTGGTTTTGCTCGGGACGAGCAAAAGTTAAGTTTGGGGGTATTTGTTCATACCAGAATATTGCATTTATTACCGCCCACTCTTATGCTCGTTTGTTTATAGGTAGGTGCTTTTAATCCGTGTTTGCTACATATTTACAGGCTACAGGTTCCTAGTCCAAAATAACACAAATGATACAAACTCATCACTGTTATGCCAAAATACAGAACATCTGTTGCCAACAGATAAAGCCGGGTTTCGGTCATCCGTATCCGTCCAGTGCCGCGTACCAGTTCCAGAGACAAGACATATGACAGTGGTCATTCGTGTCTCGGACAAGCACGGAGCACGAGAAGGGCAACACAAGAATCAATGGGTGCGCGGAGCTCAAGGGAGAAAGGTCAAATCAATCAAAAGTGTAGCTATGTTTGGACTGTGCAGATCTGAAGAAATTGTGAAGGTTATTTGCAATTTGGGACATGTAGAACAACATAAGATGGAAACACAAGGAAACCCAGAAAATTCGAGACCACAATTCCACAAGAGCGCGGCGGAACCGCCGCCAAATGTGGGTTTCCGCGGCGGATCCGCCGCGGTTTTGTGTCAACATCTGACTAAATTTTAGGGGTAGTTTTGTTATTTTATTTGGGGCCAGAATGTTGCCCTAGGGTTTCAGCACGCAGCCTATAAATAGCCCAGTTTTGTGACAAACCAAAGGTCTTCTTCATGTCTTCTTCTCCCATCTCTTTTTGTAGGATTTAGTTTAGCTTCTCCTCCTTCTTCTTCATTCTTTCCTCCATGAAAATTTTAGTGAGAGCTTTTTGAGTGGAAGATCAATGAAGATGAGGGTTATTTTTATCTTTTCTCTTTTATTTATTGTCTTATAATTTTATTATCTTGTATTGTAATTTTATTATTTGTGGTTAACTAGTTGTTGTTATTTCTTTTCTTGTTCTATTTTCTTTTCTTCTTTTATCCTTATTTTCAAGCGATGATAATTGACGGAGTTCCTTGCTAAGGTGAGGACCCAAGAGTTAGCTTGCTTCACTTGTAAAATCGTATTTTCCTTTTTTCTTCCTTCGTGTTTTGTTTTCTTTTCTTTTATGATGTGTGAATAATTTCCCTCTTGTTAAGGCTAAGGAAGGTGGTATGAGGGACGGA
Organism: Agapanthus africanus; assembly: GCA_030015575.1. Classification (NCBI taxonomy): domain Eukaryota; kingdom Viridiplantae; phylum Streptophyta; class Magnoliopsida; order Asparagales; family Amaryllidaceae; genus Agapanthus; species Agapanthus africanus. The sequence goes on from CM057342.1 coordinate 133,740,155, forward strand.
GAAATCCCTTGTGCTTCTCTTCGCCAAACATCTTGAAACAAACCCCGACCAAACAAACGCAACCCTTTCACTTAGGCGCGCTATACGTGACATGTAGCCGCGACCTAAGTTGAGAAGTCCTTTAAGCGCGCTACAACGTGACATGTAGTTGTGACTTATTTAGATACATGGTTACGGGTGTTTGGCCCAGGGTTGGAAATAAGCGTATTTAGCGGACGGACAAGGGGCACTAGGATTGGATTTAGCGTTGGAAAGCTTGCTTAAACTCGCAAATCCCATTCGTATGTCCTCCTAATCCCCGTTACTTTCGATTATTCCAACATTGTCTTAAGGATGGCAAAAGACATGCACAAGACTAATCCTAACTCTACTAACCGACCTTAACCTTAACAAGCTTACTTGAACATAAATACGAACACTTAGGATAGACTTGAACATACATATACACATTCTTTATTGACTCGTTTAAAACTCGAACGGACATACAACCATCTCCCTGTGGATCGACCCGTGCTCAACCGGCTAGCTGCGAAGCGACACCGTCCTGATCGCGGTTATAACTTTAGAACTTTGAACATCCGACACGCCAAAAGCGTGCGATCAGATAGTGAAGGAGAAACCCTAGTTTCTTCAATAGATCCCTAATCTTCATTCATTCATCAACGATCTAGCTACAATCCATCAATAGATAAGATTCGTCATAATTAGTATTCATCATAGCTACTAATTCGATCGATTCCTACAAGCTATTCTACAAATCTTGATAACTAAATTGATTTGGACATCTTCTTGATTCTTGATTTTAGATCAATTTTCTTTATATTTCTTGAAATGAAATCTCATAAATCTTGAATCAACATTCTTGAATTTTCTATTATATTTTCAATTCGACTCAAATCTAGCGTAATCGAACAAGTACACACATCTCAGTGGACGATCCGTATTCATTAATGCGCTACATCGACACCGTTAATTGATTGCGGTATAAATTTCTTTGTTTGTAAACACTTTACCTTTTATCACAACTTAGACGATCAATCAAATGGCGCCGTTGCCGGGGATCGTGTGCTAATTTGTTGGTTTTTGTTATTTGAGTTGAAATTTTCTTATTCTATTAAAATTTCTTAGATCAAAATCGCATCAAGTGCTTAACGATTTGTTGTGATTTTTGCAAGAGAATCTAGAATCATTGGAGCAAGAGGAAAAATATTCAGACCATCTCAGGAAGTCCAGTGAAATAACAGGAGCACCAGGAAAAATTTTTGTACAAAGATCTTGCAACTGAACCGCGGATCCGCGGCTCTCCCTTGATTTCGCGGAAGAAGCGCGGCGAATCTGACGAATTGGAGCTCCATTTTTCTCTGGTATATTCTGTTCTTTCTTATCTCCTCCCTGCTCTATCCAATAACCATTTTCTGCAGGATTCTTTGCAAAAAAATTCGCAGCGCTGCTAAAGAAAAATTGTTGCGTGTTTGATCTTGGTGTTTGCATATTTTAATACGGAAATTAAGGGGCAAAGACCAAATTCAGATTAGGTGGGGAGTTCATTACCCTTCCTAAGCCCCAAAAATCATAAAACTTGCATTCGCATCACCCTCATTAACTAAAAAATATCTAGACATGACTTTAAGGACAGTTGCGCTCACTTAGGACAAAAGGAGGTTGTGGGTAATCTACTGTTTATCCGCATTTCTTTTGTGGTGTCTAAGTCAAGTGTGTCTAAGGCAAGTGGTTACTTAATTAGGCCCACTACTTATGTAGTGGAGAACCTCCCACTTACCTGGCACTTACCTGGCCACAGAAGGGTTAAAGAGCCAGTAGAGGATCCATCCTTCAATTTGTCTTCTGGAAGTCTAGGAGCGGTCTAGAGACTTGACCTAGGTGACCATTAGATCTAGGGTTTCTTGTGCATATTTTATGAGTTGATTTTTCAAAAATCTATCTTTTTCCAAAAAAAAACCAAACACCAATCTACATTTTCTCTAATTATCACAACGCTGCCACTTGTGCTAAACCATTTAGTGCATGCTCGGATGGACACGGGATTCTAGTGCCCGTCTTGTCTGCGTTCCTCTTATCGACTTCGAAGTCGGTAATTCTACGTCTACTTTTTCTGAAGCCATTACCACACCCACTTCGATGGACGGTTCTCCATCGAACTTCTTTAACACCACTCTCCCACCGTCCGCAGGTGCGTAGACCCCACCCCGCATCTCTCTCTAAGAGAGATGCTACCCTATTCGAGGTCCTCTTTCTACCTGTCTTTCCATTCCACCAGCCAATGGGGACAACCTTGAAATCAAACCTCAATACATCAATCTTTTACCCAAATTTCACGGTCTCGAGTCTGAAGACTCATAGTCTTTATTATCAGATTTGAAAATGTATGCGCTATGATGGGTACTTCACAGCTTTTTATGGATGCTAAGAGATTACGTCTTCTCCCGTTCACTTTGTGTGATATAGCCGTGAAGTGGCTGTATAACACAGCCGCACATTCTATTTCAAATTGGGGAGAATTCGTCATAGCTTTCTTTAAGAAATTCTACCCCAATCATAAGACAGCTCGAGTCCGTAGCGAAATAAATCAATTTACCCAGCTTCCCAATGAACCATTTTCGAAGTGTTTTGAACGCTTCAAGGATCTGTTAGTTCAATGTCCTCATCACGGAATCCCTAGACGAGATTTGTGCAAAATCGTATATGAGGGCATTAATCCTATAACAAAACAGATACTTGAATCCATATGTCAAGGCACTTTCATGTCTAAAGATGATGGTGAACCTTGGAGATTTTTAGAAGATTTCGCTGAGAGAACTTTACAGTGGGAGAGTGTAAGTCAATCATCGTCTAGGGGTGGTATTCACCAATCTGATGTTTCCATAGGAGTTAGAGCTGAAATGGCAGCAATGCAAAAGAAACTCGAAGCTATGGAACATAAATTTTTAGTAGCCTCCCTAAATCAGATGACACTTCCCAAAACTATCCGTGGATGCTGTTCTGATCCATCACATTTGACGGAAGAATGTTCTTTGAATTCTCCGTTTCAAGGTCAAGATCATACCAATGCTGCTTTCCAGCAAAGACCTAGAAATGATCCGTATTCTTCCACTTATAATCGGGGTTGGAGGAATCACCCAAACTTTGCTTAGAACCAACAACAAACTCAAAATATGGTTCCAAACCAAAACAACTTTTAAAGGGTCCCTCCACAATAACAGCAACCACTACTACTGAGTTAGAACCCCTACCAAACACAAACTTTTCAAAATCTGGCCACCAATTCTGCACCTGGGAATAATTCTTTCCAAACGGTTGGTACAGAAAACTCCTCTGCACTCGAACGGACTTTGGATTTGTTCATGAAACATTCCATGCTAACATCCGATGATATTAAGTCTTCTATCCACACTTTAACGCAAGGCCACACCTCCCAAGGTGAGAGTATTAAAGTGATAGAGGCACAAATTGCACAATTAAAAGCCGAAATAAATGCGAGAGAGAAAGGGAAACTTCCAGCTCAACCTGTACCGAATCCTGGCTATTCACATCATGTGAATGCTATTACCACGTTGAGATCTGGAAGAGTGCAAGACAACCATGTCAGTGAAGAGATTGATAATAATGATGAATCAATTGATGATACCCGGCTGAAACTTTTCCTTCCACTTCCACTTCTACTTCTGACCCCAGTTCGTCTACCTCACCGCCTTCTTCCGAGCCTATTCTCCGTTTTCCCCAAGGCTCGAACCTTCAGCACACTTCTTCTAGTCCACCAAAGACGATCCCCATTCCTATTATGAGATCTTTCCTACCCATACGATCTTCTCCAATGTTCTTCTAGTCCACCAAAGACGATCCCCATTCCTATTATGAGATCTTTCCTACCCATACGATCTTCTCCAATGTTGGACCCAGCTATTATTGCTAAAGCTCCTTATCCTAATAGGTTAAGGGGAAACAGACCAAGTCCGCAAATGGAGAAAATTATTGAAATCTTTAAACAGGTTAACATCAATATCCCTCTCTTAGATGCTATACAAAAAGTCCCGGCTTATGCGAAAATTCTTAAGGACCTGTGCACTAGGAAGAGAAAAACTCAAGTGCCAAAAAAGGTGTTCATGTCAAGTACTGTAAACACAGCTTTTCCCTAACAATTACCAAGGAAACGTAAGGACCCTGGCTGTCCTACAATTTCTATTTTTATTGGGGATAAAAATATTAACCGTGCTTTACTTGAGCTTGGCGCAAGTGTTAACCTGCTTCCTTATTCAGTCTATGAGCAATTAGGTATCGGAAAGTTAAAGCCCTCGAACACAACTCTTCAGATGGCAGACCGATCTATCACCAAACCTAGGGGTGAACTTGAGGATGTGTTGATAAAAGTCGGGAAATTTATATTCCCTGTGGACTTTATTGTTATAGATACACAGCCTGTAGCGAACCCACGGAACAAAATTCCGGTGATTCTTGTTCGACCATTTTTGGCTACTTCCAACGCTGTAATCAACTGTCGAAACGGCTCTATGACCCTATCCTTCGGGAGGATGTCAATTGAGCTGAACATTTATAAGTTGGGAAGTATACCCTCTGAACCTTCTGCTTATGCATGTTCTGTCGAATTAATGGATATCGACAGCAGCGAATTTGATCAGCTTCACGATATTGATCTAGACTCTTTTCATACGTTGTTATTTGACCCAGCAATGTATTATACACATATGGACTCTTCTATCAAGTGGTCCGGGTCAACATCTAACGCTGATTTTGAACCTTTGATGGAGTCTAGAGATCATCCCGCTCTTTCTGATGAAATTATTCTTCGGGGTATCGATGAAAGTTTTGAGGAAATTTTCGCTGATGAGCTCACATTTTTAGCAAACATGGGTGTTGAGATGAATCAACTCCAAAAATAAATTGAACCTCCACCCCTTTTTTCTTGACAATCACAAGAATGCAAGTAATCCATCATCACAATCACTGTGTCGTCTCTCCAAATTGAGATGCAAACCCTTTCCATCACACCACTTATTTCTTCCCCACTTCTTCCTGACTCTCCACAACATGTTTTTCCACCAACCGGTGCACTACACTGATAAAATCTTCGAATGGTTGGTGTTGACTTTCGGTCTTTGGAAAAATTGGCATTGACCAATAACTTTACCCCCCTTATGATTTTAAAAGATTAATATTGTTTAACTCAAGTTTGGGGGGGGTTATATTTTTGGCTCTTGAAAATAAAATTTGTACACAAAATTGTGAGCAAAAAATAAGTTTGGGGGAGATTTTCACGTCCATATTTCTTGACCCCGCTAATAAATTTTCTTCCCAAGCCTACAGGTTTTTGAGATTTAACAGATGGCAACAGTGAGGACATTGTTGTAAACAAGTTTGGGGGAGATTTGTGCTTATTTACGCATCACTTTGCATCATACTTTGCATAAGCACAAAACATATCATAATAAAAAATTGTACATAAATAAATAATAAAAGATTAGAAAGTGAAAAATTACATCTAAAAGATTGGAAAAATTTTAGAAAACCAAGAAAGTTAGAAATTTTCTTAAACGAAACTAGTAATAAGTAGTTATGAGCCGTTGTCCCAAGGGTTAGTAAGATGAAAGAAGTCACTAATCTGAGAATAAAAATAATTCTGAAAAATAGTTTTTATTTTGGAAGCCAAACATTTGAACGTTGATATCCTACTATATGCACTTACACACGTCTTGAAACTCGGGATTGTAGAGGATACCTTGAAATGCTCTTGTCTAAAAGCCAAAGTATGAAGAAAATTATAAATGAAGCAATAAAATATAAAATGGTGTAGAAAAATAAACACTGGTTTTGTAATCACCAAGGCAACAATAAAAAAATATAGCGAGGGTGTTTCATCACCTAGTGCCTTAGACCAACCGGTTTGGGAGTCACTTCTAAGTCTTAGGTGTTACAAGATGAGGAAAATACTGACACGCCTAATAAGAAAGAACATGAGTAATCGGTCGATTGGTACCTCAAGAAGTATTAACGGTCGCATGAAAAATGTGTGAGCAATTCCATCTAAAATATTCTCCGACTAAAAAGTACTGAGGTAGATGGACAAGAGTATGATAGCTTGAATTGAATTCTCCGAGTGTAGGGATGTCTTTTACACACACGTAGGGGTATATGATCGGTGTTTGGAAGAAAGATAGGAATGAAGAATAAAGACGATATTTTATTAAGGGATAATGTGATTTCTAATATCTTTTCATGACCATTAAGATAGGGCTCATGACAACTGAAAAGCTAGTATAACTTGGAAACTCTAATTTTCAAAGTCTTTCTTTTGTAATTCTTATCTTTATATGTAACTTTCACAGTCTTCCTTTTATTATTGGATTTTGTGGGTGCAATCCGCTGAAAACCCTCAGGAGACAACACTCCTCCTATTAGGGACACCTAGAGGTTTAAAGGCTTGTTGCACGTGCTCAGTGCAATCGTATTGCCTACGAAAGTGTGCTAGTTAGTTTTTCTTTTTCTTAATAAAATTTTCTCCTTCTCTTGAATAAAAGATGTTTGCTCGAGACGACCAAAATTAAGTTTTCGGGAATTTGATCGGTCGAAAATATTGCATTCTTAACACATCAATTTCCCTACCCTTTCTAATCATCTAAAAGTGTTTGGTATAAATATAGCACATATTACCAATTCGTCTGCAAAATATCAAATAACATGTGTTATATATTATAACCGGCATTATGAGGGAAATTGTGTGTTTATTATTTCATGCATGATATTGTATATCTCGACACATTTCAGTGAGATTTTTGTGCAGAAAATTCTTCAGGTCAAAGAACCGGAATCGCAAACGTGCCGATAAAATACAGCAAGTCAAAGAAATAAAATCTGGTAGAGATTCGGAATGGATATTAAGATTCCAGACATCAGAAGAAGACCCTAATACCAACATAAAACAGCACAGAAGAATTCATGTAGTGATCTCCTTAAATGGCCGCGGAACCGCGGCCGATTTAGGCCGATCTGCCGCGGATCCACGGTCGATATATCTCATCGGCGGTCGGTACTTTTTCTAGAGGCCCCCTTATAAGTTCCAAGCTTCCTCAAGACGTTTCGAACTCCTTAGATTTCTCCAGAAGCTTCCCTTCAAACCTCTAAGCTTCCTGTGCTATATTGATACCTACCTAGCTTCCTATGCAAGCTTCATAACAACCTAGCTTCTAGTGGAAGATTAACCTAGCTTCTAGTGGAAGATTTGAAGGACTAAAAAGGAGACCTAGGGCTTCATTCAAAAGGTTGTTGAATATTGAACCAAATCCACACACAAGTTGAGTGACACAACTTATAATCCAAACCCTAGCCCAAATCCAATTTCAAAGCCAAATCAAGATTCATCGAGAAACGAATCAAGCAAGCCATCAACGATCCTTTATCGCGATGCCGGTCTTCATTAAGAGCAAGTGATCACAATCGTTCCACGACTCACGAAGATCGATGCGAAGCTAATCTCGACGGATCTAGTTACCTCCTCAAATCTTGTAACCTCGAATTGAGTGAATGTGTACCTAGTCATCGATTAATAAACGTGATAATTTTAATTCTTGCTTTCTTTATATTCTTGCATTATGAAAATTTATCGATTCTTGATTCTTTCATATTTCATGATGTATGAGTGAAATCTCCGTTTGTAAAGGAATCGAGAGAATCGGTAGATCTAATGATGATGAAATTGTTTTACCAATCTTAAGTCTTATGAGAATTTTAAACTCTAGGAAAAAGAATCGTCAATAACCTAATTTGGAGCGAGATCAATGTTCTTGATTATTTTGTTGCAAATTAGGGATTAAATGATTGATGATCCTCTTTGATAGAGGCTAGAATTGAATGAGGATCAATGAAAAGACAAGAGATAGTGAAGGAGAAACCCTAGTTTCTTCAATAGATCCCTAATCTTCATTCATTCATCATCGATCTAGCTACAATCCATCAATAGATAAGATTCGTCATAATTAGTATTCATCATAGCTACTAATTCGATCGATTCATACAAGCTATTCTACAAATCATGATAACTAAAATGGTTTGGACATCTTCTTGATTCTTGATTTTAGATCTATTTTCTTTATGTTTCTTGAAATGAAATCTCACAAATCTTGAATCAACTTTCTTGAATTTTCTTTTATATTTTCAATTCGACTCAAATCTTAGCGTAATCGAACAAGTACACATATCTCAGTGGATGATCCGTATTCATTAACACGCTACATCGACACCGTTAATTGATTGCGGTATAAATTTCTTTGATTGTGAACACTTTATATTTTATCACAACTTAGACGATCAATCACGACTCCTTCTGGAAGATATATCCTTATTCAACGCCTCTGCATGCGTATCACATCTCTGGTGTCAACGGAGTGGAACGTTATCTTATCAAAATCTCATACGAACCTCTTAGTCCACTTTTCTCTAATGTCGACTGATTCAGACTCGTCTCTTCGTAGCTGTATGGACTGCTCTACAACGGCTATACTCATACCTAAAGTCCCCCAAGTAATATATCCCATCACATGATATCCGGACGATGTCGAACTTTTCGATCGATTCATAAAAGTCCAAAAATTCCCCGAGAGCTCAACTCTTGAGTAAAGTTTAATAATATCCAGTACATGCCACAGTACCTATAGACCAACCGTAGAAGGGCAAACCCAAGCCCCATTAATGACACGCGGAACTGCCGCAAACCCTAAGATTCAAAAGCGTTCCCATGGTCATTATATCGAGTTAGGGTTTCATTCTTCTAGAGGGTCTACAGAATTAGTTGCATGTTTTTCCGAATACCTTAAACTTGGAAAAATGGGTTTCTGACATTCGATCGTCTTCTATCGATTCTCAACGTACCTGCGTGAAGTCTTCTTAAGCTGGAATCAATCAATCTGATGACCTCGCATCGGGGTGTGCAAACGAACCACATGTCCTAGTCAGTCATCCATGGGTGACTAGTAATCCTCTATCACATCTCTAAGTACATCTCGTGCCGCAATAGCTTCAAACATTTAGGGCGTTATCTTGTCATTCGCAGCAACAATTGGCTCATTCGTCCGCATGTTAAATAGTGCCTCAATCATCAAGAATAACGGTGCATTGACGGTCATCACATTCTAGCCGGCCTCTATCAGTGGCCCAATCCTCTGGTGATGATCTGCACGTTCGAGAAATTTTAGTAGAAGCAATCCATCAAACGCTCATGGTGCGAAAAACACAATAAAACGACATATCTGTGCAATCGTGTGTCAACGGAATTATGCCCTGGTCAGTCCTCGTCCAAGATGAGCTCATGCTGACCACAACTCTAGCCGCAGCTCTCTCTGCCTATGCAATCGTGGTAACAAAAACCACCAACTGATACCGTTGAGGATGGATCAGAGGAATGAATATAATACGGTGCAAGAAAATGTACATCCTAAGGTTTCTTAAGCGGAGTAGCGTATCGTAAGTATGTCGCGGAACATACACACGGTACGTCACTCTACTTAAGTCACCTACTTCATCAACCAAGGTCAACCTATGCGACGAAAGTTCGGGTCTAATACCCCCTCGACCAAGTCTAAGTTCCGTAAGGTCAAGCCTAGGTTCCGAATATATATAAACGCCCTAGACTCCACATAGTCAAACGTAGACTCGAACCAAAGTTAAACCTAGCGCTCTGATACCAATTTTGTCACGACCCGAGATGACACGTGATTGGCACTTGAATCATATGAAGTCTATAGGACCCCATCTAATTCTAGTAAGCCAAAAGCCCAGAAATCTAAACCATTTGAAAAGAGTAAAGGAAAATATTATTTTAAAAGCAAGTGTGTTAACAAAATGAGCCGTAGTATGTGCTTTTAAAACATCAAGTCTTTTCCAAAAATTTCGGCAGAGTTTCCTTTGTAAATACTGGCCCCAAACGGGTACAAACATGCATAATATGAAGGCATCCCCAAGCGGGAGCTAGCTCTTCGCCAATTGGCGGACACAACCACGCAATGCAATATAATAAACAACGCCGAAGGGAGAGGATCAAAACTCATCAAGAAAAGCAATATCTTCAAGAAAACCAGAGAAAAACAATAATAATACAGGCGCGCGACTCTAAGGTCGAAAGAATATACACTGGTCGTCTAAGTCTATAAAATATACAAGTCTGGTTGATGAAGTTACTAGATACAACTGAAATGTATACAAATAATATGGTGGTCACGATGCGGGTGAACCCACCTAACAAAGCAATCATCCGGAAGGAAACAGTGTGCCAGCAACCGCAACGAAACCTGTACAGCAAAACCTACAAGAAACTGTAGCACAACGAGGGTGAATTGCCAACTCATGAGTAGAAAACATCACCGAGCAGAAATCGCATGTATGACTTAATCCTAGGTCATACGATAATATATCCTAAATATAATAAAACCCTGAAACATCTATACATAAGTGTAATATCAAGTGCTCGTGTCAGTGCCTCAGGTAGCAACATAATACATATATGATGTATGAATGCATTAAAATGAAAACAGAATACATCATGAATGAGAAAATTGTTTTCTTTATTTAGTGAGATTTCTGAATATAAAGTTCGGGTCTAATACCCCCTCGACCAAGTCTAAGTTCCGTAAGGTCAAGCCTAGATTCCAAATATATATAAACGCCCTAGACTCCGTATAGTCAAACGTAGACTCAAACCAAAGTTAAACCTAGCGCTCTGTTACCAACTTTGTCACGACCCGAAATGGCACGTGACTGGCACTTGAATCATATGAAGTATATAGGACCCCATCTAATTCTAGTAAGCCAAAAGCCCATAAATCTAAACTATTTGAAAAGAGTAAAGGAAAAAATTAGTTTAAAAGCAAGTGTGTTAACAAAATGAGCCGTAGTATGTGCTTTTAAAACATCAAGTCTTTTCCAAAAATTTCGGCAGAGTTTCCTTTGTAAATACTGGCCCCAAACGGGTACAAACATGCATAATATAAAGGCATCCCTAAGCGGGAGCTAGCTCTTCGCCAATTGGCGGACACAACCACGCAATGCAATATAATAGACAACGCCGAAGGGCGAGGATCAAAACTCATCAAGAAAAGCAATATCCTCAAGAAAACCAGAGAAAAACCATAATAATACAGGCACGCGACTCTAAGGTCGAAAGAATATACACTGGTCTTCTAAGTCTATAAAATATACAAGTCTGGTTGATGGAGTTACTAGATACAACTGAAATATATACAAATACTATGGTGGTTACGATGCGGGTGAACCCACCTACCAAAGCAATCATCCGGAAGGAAACAGTGTGCCAGCAACCGCAACGAAACCTGTACAGCAAAACCTACAAGAAACTGTGGCACAACGGGGGTGAATTGCCAACGCATGAGTATAAAACATCACCGAGCAGAAATTGCATGTATGACTCAATCCTAGCTCATATGATAATATATCCTCAATATAATAAAACCCTGAAACATCTACACATAAGTGTAATATCAAGTGCTCGTGTCAGTGCCTCAGGTAGCAACATAATACATATATGATGTATGAATGTATTAAAATGAAAATAGAATACATCATGAATGAGAAAACCGTTTTCTTTATTTAGTGAGATTTCTGTATATAAAAATCAAGGTATCATCAATGAAATCATCATAGAATCCATGTCAAGCATCGACACAAAACATAAATACCAGTATCCAATATCTCGGGCTCCGGCAATCCGGACTGGCCCATATCATATAATCTCAATACCTTAAAGTCCCAATACCTCGGGCTCCAGCAATCCGGACTGGCCCCTGGGCTCCGGCAATCCGGACTGGCCCAAATATCAATCTCATAACTACGTCGGTATTCTCCGGATATCCGCCGAGTCATAAATAACAGGTCGGTAGTGCTCCCCTGCCAGGCTCAACGCCATCATCTGCGACCATCTTGCCTGGGGTACCGCACTGGGTCCACCATGCACCCGCAGATGGTTCCTCCTCCTCGAATCGGGTGTATGATATTGCTCAAGAGCCGAGAAAACTCATGGTGGACACCTCTCAAATCATCTCATGAGAAAACCGCAACCTTTATCTTTTGAAATGAAAATGAGTTTATAAAATCCTTACGGTTTCTCCAAATCCAGAAATCTCATGAAAAATCTGAAATCCCAATATCGAGAGTCAATAAACAATAAATTACCGGCATAAAGCCCCATAATATTGCATAACAGAATAAACGTATAAACGCATAACAGAATAAACGTATAAATGCATGAGATATCTCAGAAACAAATGCAATATCTAAACTAGCATATGAAAGCAAACGCGCTAGTACTATATTAAGACTACCGCTAGCAATTTGTACAATGAAGTAATAATATCTAATGTGTATATGATATGGCAGTTACCGATGATGATGTGTGTGAGCCGGCAAGCAAGTGTACGTGGAGCATACGCATCATTGGTAATGGTGCTGGTGTCCTGACAGCATGGTTTCATAAAAACAATAAAAGCACATTTAAATATGCAATGCGATGCGAACATCAAGAATATATGGAAAATGAATAGTAAACGCAACAATAAAGAAATATACATTCCTATATACGAGTCATACAATTTTTGGTGTCAGAAATCGCACGAATCGTGGTTTTAGAAAATAGGGGCTACGGTGCTTTTAAGAAAAGGTACGTCCTTTGAAATATCCGTAGTATCTCTCGGCCTGTCCTTAAAATACTCATGATTCGTTGGTTTTGGAAATACGTATGACTCGAGCCCAGTCTAACATCTACTAAGTAACTACATGACAAAGCTAAGAAACTAATCAAAGGGTTAGGAAAACTAACTAAGTCTGAGTCGATATATATATATATATATATATAGTAGTCGGTGATCCCGCCTCAATAGCGTCGCATACGATAAAATATATAATACGACATTCTCGAGTCGAGAGTGCGGATCAATCATCATATTTATACATCGTACGGTAAAATCCATCGTACGGCATCCCAAATCGGGGTGGGTCAATATCATGTATAACACATTATTCAACTGGTATCATTATCATCATATCATGACTAAGGGTACTGATCTAAAGTCTAGTATATTCCGATACCATCAACATATATATATTCGCATGTGTATGAAAATACATTGCCCAACGATCCTCTATAATATCATGTCATGTCTCATCACACGACCCAAATCACATCACCGATCTCAGGGCATCAAGCCCAATCACTTCACTCATCTCCAAGTATCATATACTATCCTCATTATATATGTATACGTACACACACACACACACACACACACACACACACACACACACACACACACATATATACATACTCACATACATATATGTGTGTGTGTATATATATCCCCATATACGCACAAGAAAATCAAATGTATGCGTGTGTGTGCACGAGTGGGCAAATCATTACTCTAGGGTTTCGTGACTAAAAACCAAAACCAAGGCATTAACTTCTAAATATGCTAACACTAACCCAAAGTCACCTAAAGCATATCTTGATAATCATCCACGTATCACAATACACATCTTTATATATATATATATATATATATATATATATATATATATATATATATATATATAACGTATTCGTATACTACACTACGAAACTGCGGGGGTGCTATACGCCATCCACCCATCTTCCCCCGTAAATATATATCTACTCATTTTGATCCTTGCTTGCCGAAGTCGATATCGCCACGCTCTTACTTGTCGTCCCGAAGTTCACGCGGAGGTACCTACATGTCATAACATATCGTATCGCATTAAAATCTGATTCAAATCCAAAATGACCCGCGAGATGCCTATAGGTTAAAACCTATGGTCTACTCACACAAATCAACCAAACAACCCTCGAGATTGACATGCAAACGTCACACCACCGAGTCAAAACCCAAATACTAAAATCCAAGTCATAAATAGTCACAAAACCAAAGCAGCAACACAAGAAAACACTTCCAGATTTTGTTTCAGGTGAAATTAGCCAATTTTGCAAATAGGGAATGTCTAATTTACTGAAAATGGAGCCACAGACCAAGCACGAACCAATTTGGTCACACCAAGGCCGAAATTTACGGCCAAAAAGGAATAATTGGTGGCCAGGAAATGGATTGGGGGTCTCAGGTTTTCGAGTTAGCTTCTAAGTTGCCTGCACGACTCACTTTAGTTGGTAAATAATTTTTGGGGTTCCTGGGTTATATCAGATCTCCAAATATCACCACAATTCCTCACAAAACCCGACATCGGAGATTCTAAGTTCGTGTCTTAGGGTTTTAATCTCTGATTTTGTCCAGAATTCTAACACTAGAGGGGTTGTATGGCCTTAACTAAACTCAATTACACTTCACAACTCATAAAATCCTCAAACCTCATCGTGGAATTTTCAAAACTCACTAAAATACCCTTAAACACTTCTAAAAATGTATATGTGGCAAAGGAAATGGATTACTACACTAATGGTGAAGAAATTAGCTCATTTGGCAACTCAAGAATTTTCTTGAGTTGCCCCAAGTGCTCAAAATCCAAACTTGCTTGGTTCTCCATGCTTGTAGTGAGCTTGTGCATGCTTTTTGTGAAGGGAATGAAGTGTTTTGATGTTGATTTGGGGTTGTAGTGAAGAGTTATAGGAAGGGGAAGAAGAGGGCAGCCATGGTGAAGAGAAGAAGAAAGAGTGAAGAAAATGAGTGAAGAGAGAATGAGCCATGACTAAGGTTGACCCCTCACCCTCTCTCTCTCTCTCTCTCTCTCTTGCCCATACCTCCATGTCTCCCCATGCCACATTAAAAATTCTTTTCCTTCTTCTTTTCTTTTCTTTTCTTTTCATTAACCAAAATTCAAGAACCATGCATAAAAGGAAAAGGGGAATTAAAGTCATGGTAGAATAAAATGTAACAAGTGTTAGCAATATGACATGGTGCATGTCATGTGCAAAATCACACTTAATGCAATTTAGTGATTATTAATCAAGTTTAGAAATAACTTGCATATAATTAATTATAAAATTTTATAATTTGCCTAAATCACATAAATCCCTCCAAAAATCGCCATTCAATTTAATTTTCCAATATTTTCCAAACTATCGGTATATAATTATACCACATCATTAAAATATTCATAATATTCATTATTTTAATTATATAAATTCCCAAAATAATATTTTATTTTTCTGAAATGTTACACATACGTCTCGACGGAGAGGATTCAAATCCAAATTACTGCTTATATCATCGGAGCGTTACCCACCCCACCGAGGAATGCAACGCCTTCAAGAAGTGGTGCTAAGGATACGCTGCCCATCAAAAACACTTCAAAAGGATGAAGTGTGAAGCTCATCGACAGCAAAAAGGGGTGACAGATGCACGTGAAAATACGACTGGCAACTGTCATATGGTTGATACCAGTCCGGAAAGGAAAAAACCCCAAGTTATTACCTTCGGGAGCGATTCTGAGGACGAAATGACCCCTAGCCCTCTCTTCAAAGACTCCACCTCCGAAAAAGAAGATAGGGGAGAAGAACTGTGAGAACATTTAGCTGCATAGCCGCACGCTGCCTGAAAAGAACCTCAAACCTACAAACAAAGGTTCGAGCAAAAAAGACAAAGAGAAAGAAAAAATTCCTGAGGAAATTGCCCTCGACAAAACTCGTCTTATTGCACAGCAAAACTTGGAGGCTTATAAGGTAAGGATGACATGATCATATGAAAGACTGACCAGGCCGAGAACATTCCGCCAAGGCGAACTCGTACTAATCGTCAAAAGGACAATGAACCACAATCGTGAAAAACGGGGAAAATTCGAGCCGAACAATGAAGGCCCATACCTCATAGTCAAAGTCTACCAAGGTGGAGCCTACCTGTTCATGGATATGCATGACGAAAGACCCTTCCGGCCAATAAATAGCCGGTTCCTCAAAAAAATACTACGCTTGACAAGTCATGACCTAGATCAATGATAGATGACGACGCTCGTGTCCGCTCGCTATCTTCCTAAGTCAAAAACTCTGCGAGTAGTATGCAAAGAACCTCCTTCGCCTCAAATATGGCGATAACGGACCGAGATGTCCTTAAACTAAAAATTCACCTCTAACATGGTGATAATAGACCGAGATGTCCTTAAACTAAAATCTCGCCTCAAATATGGCGACATTGGACCGAGATGTACTTAAACTAAAAATTCGTCTCAAACATGGCGATAACGGTCCGAGATGTCCTTAAACTAAAAGCTCACCTCAAATATGGCAACATTGGACCGAGAAGTCCTTAAACCAGAAATTATTCGCCTCAAAAATGGCGATAACGGACCAAGATGTCCTTAAACAAAAAATTCGTCTCAAACATGGTGATTACGGACCGAGATGTCCTTAAAATAGAACCTCGCCTTAAATATGGCGATATCGGACCGAGAAGTCCTTAAACTAATTATTCGCCTCAAACAAGGCGACAGCGGACCGAGAAGTTCTTAAACTAATTATTCACCTCAAACATGGCGGAAATGGACCGAGAAGTCCTTAAAACTAAAAATTTGCTTCAAAACATGGCGATAACGGACCGAGATGTCCCTAAATTAGTACAACGCCTCCAAAACGGTGATATGCTTCCTTGAGATCTATATTGCAATCGAAATCTCAACGGCAGAGGTTGAAACTCAAGTTCCACTGGCTACGTAGCCACTTTAACGAAGAAGCCACCCCCAAATCCCACCACTAAATAGATGGGTCAATCGCGGTGAAACTACTTTCGAGAGTTCCGTCGTTCGCAAAAAAAGGTATATCCACTAGCGAAATGGGCACGGATGAAAACCCGAAAGGGCACAGTGAGTAAAAACAGCAGGGCTACCAGCGAGTTTGTGAAAATCCGGAAGGGCGCAATCTTGTTAAAAATAAAAAAAAGGGTATGTCCACAAGCAAAATGGGTACGGATAATAAACCCGAAAGGGCGTCGTGAGAAAAAACAGCAGGACTGCCGGCGAGTTTGTGAAACCCCGAATAGGGCGCAAACTTGTAAAATAAAAAAAATTCATGTGCACTCGCAAAGTCCTCTCGACCTTGTGAGGATAAAATACTCGCGTGAGATCCTTACGACTCACAGAGGAGCAACACACTTAGGAATCCTCATGATTCCTAAGGAGAAATTACACTTGCGGGGGCCTCATGACTCGTAAGGAGAATTCCCCTTATGAGACCCTCACGGCTCATAAAATTCAAAGCCTTAAGCTACAGGGATCTGAACCTGTTCTTATTCCGTTATATCCCCCAAGTTTAGCTACAAGTAGTCCAATATCGACTCTTGTATACAATCCACGGGCATAAATAAACATTTCCCCTACCAAATTCCACCAATGGCGAGAAATGTTTGAATATGGTGAACTACCCTTGTAAGTCCTTTCGACTTATAAAGAGAAAACACTCTTGGAGGACCCTTACGACTTACGAGAGAAAATATCAGTTGGGAATCCCCACGATTCCTAAGGAGAAAATACATCTACGAGATCCTCATGACTCGTAGGGAGAAATACCTTTACGAGACCCTTATGGCTCGTAAAGTCAAAAAGCCTTAGTCGACAAGATCCGAACCCTGTTTGTTAAGCCACCTTTGTTCAAATAAACAAAGGCAAATGATGATTCGCTCCTGGCAGCATTCCAGTTGTAGCGATGCTGATGCCTAAACAGGTTTCAAACTCTAAGTCCTCTCATGGCAAATGATGATTCGCTCCTGGTAGCATTCCAGTTTTAGCTATGCTGATGCCTAAACAGGTGTCAAACTCCAAGTCCTTTCATGGAAAATGATGATTCGCTCCTGGCAGCATTCCAGTCATAGCGATGCTGATACCAAGGTTGGTATCAGATTCCAAACTTGCAATAAAAACAGCAGCGAGTAGTAAAAAAAATACGCATATGAAATAGCCGAAATGATGGGGCAACTCGCAATAAAAATCAGCGAGCAAAAAAATATATGCATATGAAACTGCCGAAATATTTTTGCAACTCGCAATAAAAAATAGCGAGTAAAAAAGAAAAAAAATAATATAGCCGAAATGATTGGGCACCGCGATAAATAGCCGAAATAATTGGGCAATCGCGACTTTCGCGACATAAAACCTGAAAAGATAGAGTATCGTGGAAAGAAATAAGGAAAAATGAAAATGAAACTTTTCTGTCCTGCAGGTAGGTCCAGACTGACCCCTGCATACAATCCATGAGCATAAATGAAATAAAATGGTATCATATTTTCCTACCAGGCTCCGTCAAAGGGAGAGCCAAATCTCGACGGTTCTTATACAACCTAGAGATCAGCTCAACGTTCTTCTCATTCCAACATAGTGCATAGATGACATCAACAAAGATCCAAGGAGCCAAATCAAAAAGAGTGACGACAGAATCCTAAGTCCAGCTCGACATGCTTCTCATGCCAGTAGCAAGTAGACGTAATGTCATTAAAATCCCAAGGGTCGAACAAAAAAGGAGTGACGGCAAAATCCCCGCTCCAGCTCGACGTTCCTTCTCGGTGTAGACACGACGTCAACAAAGGCTCCAAGGAGCCAAATAAAAAAAAGGAGTGACGGCAAAATCCCAGCTCCAGCTCAACGTTCATTCTCGGTGCAGACGTGAAGTCAACAAAACTCCAATGAGCCAAATCAAAAAGGAGTAATGGCAAAATCCCAGCTCCAATTCGACGTTCCTTCTTGATGCAGACACAACGTCAACAAAGACCCAAGGGTTGAACAAAGTGGAGCAACGGCATATTCCAAGCTCCAGCCCGACGTTCCTTCTCATTCCAGCAGGATACATACGCAACGTTAACAAAGTCCTAAGGGTCAAATCAAAAACGGAGTGACAGCAAAATCCTAGCTCCAGCTCGACGTTCCTTCTCGATGCAGACACAACGTTAACAAAGACCCAAGGGTCAAGTCAAAAACGGAGCCATGGCAAAATCCTAGCTCCAAGTCTTGACGGGACATATACAACCTAAAGACTACTCCGGCGTACCTTCTCATTCCATCAGGGTGCAGACGTGACGTCAACAAAACTCCAACAAGCCAAATCAAATTGGAGAAAAAGGCATATTCCTAGCTCCATACTTCAACTGCAATACATACAGCATAGAGGTCCTACAGATGTCTACCCTATTTCGGCAAAGAAACGGCACAGCATCGTAAAACAAAAATGAAGTGACAACATATTCCTAGCTTCGGGTCTTGATGGCAACTCATATAAAGCCTAAAATCTATCGGAGATCATTCCACTCCAGTACGGAGTGGTTATGACTCATTGGGGCTCTAAATTGAGCTTAACCTCAAGTAAAAAGCGACATGACAAATTCCTAACGCTTGCTCTCTTGACGATAAAATAGCCTAAGGAGATTACTTGAAGACGTCTTATCCAGCCCCCGAAGGGATCAGAGACACGATAGTCGTGGGGCTACTCGAACAACGGCTTAAAGACCGCATATCAAAGAATACATCAGCCAACGTGACGGTACCAAGGACCAAAACCCTAGTACTACAAAACCTAATGGACCTCTGTCATAAAGAATGGAGGTTATCTATATATAACGTTATGACAAGTTTGCCTATAAACCTAAGGGGGGAAAACTAAATAAACTCCGAAATTAGTACATAAACTAGAAACTCCAAAACTAGTGAATAAACTACAAACTCCGAAATGAGTACATAAACTAGAGTCTGAAATGTGTGAATAAACTACAAACTCCAAAATGAGTACTTAAACTAGAGACTCCAAAACGAGTGAATAAACTACAAACTCCGAAATGAGTATATAAACTAGAAACTCCGAAACGAGTGAATAAACTCCAAACTCCGAAATGAGTACATAAATTAGAAACTCCGAAACGAGTGAATAAACTACAGACTCCGAAACAAGTATGTAAACTAATTTGCGCCACATTAAGACATCAAAACACAGATGGGCGCATGCAAAAAGTGTATATTCTTTATTCACGAATCAAAGTGTTTAAGAGATTCAATTAATACAACAATTGCAATTGTTAGGAAAGCGGGGCTTTCAACAAATTGGCAACCCGCTCACGCGCTCCCTGCAGCTCCTCCTTGCATGCAACTACTGCGGCCAACCCTGCTTCAATTTGAACCCGCTGTTGCAAGCACGATGAAAGTTTCTCAGTGATTTCCTGCTTGGCAACCTCGCAATCTTGCATGCCCCGCTTAGTAAAATTGAGGTTCTGCC
Organism: Agapanthus africanus; assembly: GCA_030015575.1. NCBI lineage: Eukaryota > Viridiplantae > Streptophyta > Magnoliopsida > Asparagales > Amaryllidaceae > Agapanthus > Agapanthus africanus. The sequence continues at coordinate 133,760,397 of CM057342.1, forward strand.
TTAGCAACAACCCATTAGAAATATATTGTTGGAGGTTTTCGAAAATAACTTGCAGCTACGCGGCATTTGTTTCGATCTGGGCATGCAATTGGATGGATTCACCGGAAGCTGTTTCATGCTCCTTTCGCTTCAGGGCCAACTTTTTTTCAAAATATTAAATGGAATCGGCACTTTTCTCGAACCATGCGACCCGCTGAGTTTTCAAGGTCAATACTTTAAGATTGAGACGCTTGAGCTCGATCTCATACAGACAAGTCTCGATCAGCTTACAATAATCAACCCAAAGGCCGACGAAATCTTCATTGTGGAAATTCACAAGCGTCGCCAGCATAGGGTTGGCTGCATCAGCGAAATTCGAGGCAGAAGTGAGAGCCTCGGTATCAAGATCTTCGATAAATTCGTTTAACATCTTCCTGCTAGTCACCGCACCTCTGGAAGATTGATGCTTAGCATAAGGACCCGTAGGCATGGGAATGCGAGACTCAAAAGGAACCGAAACCGGTGTAGCTACTGCAAAATAAATCATGCACGAATAAGGTTCAGATTTTAACTTGAAAAATAAAGAAGAAAGCTGATGGACGTGATCTACCGTACCAGCTGTTGAAAGTGGCAAGACAGGGAGAACAGGAGGATCGGCTGTTCCTTCGCTCCCTCCCTCGAGCCATGATACTGTGGTCAATATGAGAAAAACTTAGCAACAGAAAGCTTACTCATGAAAAGAAGAAACACCAAGCGATGAATATACTAACTAATGTCGGAAGGAGAAATGAATTCTGATTGGATGGCAAAATGCGGGCTTAACACCTGGTGTAAGCGATCAAAGAGCACTCCTGCAGGATTGCGACAATGTATGGTTAATGCAAGAAAATGGTATCTACAATGAAGCAAAGAAATGAGAAATCTTCACCTTCTAGAGTTCGGGGAGACGCAGAAGAGAGGGGTGGAATCGTGACAGTCAGGGCAATGACCGGTGGTAATTCTTCAGTCTGTACAGCATCAGGGTTTATCACGCCTATACTCAGAATAAAGGTGATATCATTAGAGATTCCTAGCAAGATTAAAAACTCGAGTACCTGACAGCGCAGAATCCGAGACAGTGCCCGAAGTGTCTGTTTACCGCCGAAAGAAGCGGCCGGGACGTTGGGACGTCCTGCCTGAATTTGGGGGTAGATGATATTAGGTTTTATCCATCCACCTCTTCGAAGATACCAAGTTGATTTATGGCACCGTATATCGGAGGTTTGGACATATGAGGCCGTTGTAGCAGACTTCGTCAGATTCCCCCATGTTTACGCTACCGCATCACGGTAACCACTTTCTCCTTCTCCAGATGTTCACTTCATGTCGTGTATATTTGTTTTATTTTTTGTTGGCCGTGGATTGTATACAGAGACTAATTTGTGTTGTCGCCCGTAGGGCGTGGATTATTCCAAATCCATATTTTCTTAGATTTGGGTTTGGTTGATTTAAGGATCGTTAACCCTGTTTGAGATTAAGATCGACTTAAATATTTGTTAAGGATACGTTAATCCGATATTGGACTAAAATCTAGTTAACGGGGGTTTGGGATCATTTTGGTCCAACGAAACAGCATTTGGGCTTTATCATTTTAGTTTAAGGACGTTGCGGTCCGTTATTAGTTTAGGGACGTTTCGGTCAGTTGTTAGTTTAAAGACTTTGCGGTCCATTGTTAGTTTAAGGACTTTGCGGTCCATTGGGTTTAAGGACATCATAGTCCATAGAGTTTAGTTTAAGGACGTTGCGGTCCATTGTTTAAGGATATCATAGTCCGTGTTTAAGGACATCATAGTCCAGGGAGTTTAGTTTAAGGACGTTGTGGTCTATGGTTGGTTTAAGGACATCATAGTCCATATAGTTTAGTTTAGGGACGTTGGGGTCCATAGGGTTTAAGGACATCATAGTCTATGTTTAAGGACATCATAGTTCATGTTTAAGGACATCATAGTCCATAGAGTTTAGTTTAAGGACGTTGCGGTCCATAAGATTTAAGGACATCATAGTCCATAGAGTTTAAGGATATCATAGTCTATGTTTAAGGACATCATAGTCCATAGAGTTTAGTTTAGGGACGTTGCGTTCCATAGGGTTTAAGGACGTCATAGTCCATGGAGTTTAAGGACATCATAGCCCATAGAGTTTAGTTTAGGGACGTTGCGGTCCATAGGGTTTAAGGACATCATAGTCCATGGAGTTTAAGGACATCATAGTCCATGTTTAAAGACATCATAGTCCATAGAGTTTAGTTTAGGGACGTTGCGGTCCATAGGGTTTAAGAACATCAGAGTCCATGGTGTTTTGGCTCATCAGTTTGACGATGTGCCAAGAGTTATTGGTTATTGGGACCCTTCACCTCTTTGAAGGCGTTGAAGAATTACAACGACATGTATCAGAGGTGTGAAGAGATGTACCCTTGAACCAAATTTCGGATTGAGGAATTATCACTCCTGAGCATAGAGGCTCGGTTTAATCTCAGGAAGGACTTAACCAATTTGAGGTTGAAGATGGTTCCTTAATATGTATTTTCAGCGATCATGAGCTCCCACATGATACTTTGAGGCTGTCTTAGACACTGAGAGTTTGAGGGTGCTCACGTATGGCACGTGAGGCTTTTAAAGGTGGTGCTGTTCGCTTGGTTTTATTCCCCATCTTTATATGAGTGTCAAACACTTTATTCTTGTGGCCATCACGTGTAAGCACGTAAGGCGCCTCAGAGCTAGACATTATTTCCTTAGGTTTATTCCTTTTTCTTTTTAAAAATGCCAAGAACTATCAGTGGGGGGGAGGGGCACGTATGAACACATGATCTTTCTTTTGAGTTCATCACAGCTGGTCACGTGTGAACACGTGATCATCAATATGCATGGAATTCCTTCTCTGAGTTTATAAGAATTTAATTCTTTGGACTTAGTTCTTCTTTTGGGTTTTGGATCTGCATGGCGAAGTCTCCTCGATGAGAATTAAATTCTCTACTTGTGGTGAAGTCTGCTTCTGCAGATCTTTCACCAGAAGGAAAAACTAAGTTATTTTATGAAGGGTTAAACCTTAGTTTTATCAGAGAAATTAAGTTCCTATATTTCTTTTTAGGAGAATTAAATTCTCTGAACATAGATCTTCCCCTAGCTTTGGGATCTGCATAGCAGAATCTCCCCAATGAGAATTGAATTCTCAACTTGTGGGAAGATCTGCTTCTGCAGATCTTTCACCAAAAGAAAGAACTAAGTTCTTATACAAAGGATTAAACCCTTAAAGAAAAGATGAGACAGACTTTATACTTTCTTCTCACCTAGTTTTATTTTGAAAAGTGGAATCTTCTCCCTTCTGAGAATTGAATTCTCTTTCCTCCATTTTTTTATCTCACTCTCTGTATGTCCCTTTTTCTCTTCAGTCTCGAGTCCTTTATATAGCAGAGGCAAATTTGTTGATTTTTGTTAAGGAGGTCTCTCATTGAGAGATTTTTGATTAGTTCAGGGATTTTATCCTCTGTTGGATCTTTGATCCAGGGATCTCTATTTTACAGAAGACCTTTTTTCTTGTTTTTAACAAGATTGGGTAAATATTTTCCCATACAGAGCTTATTTTGTATCTTGGTGGTTTTTTAATCACCGTTGGATTTTTGATCCAACGGTGCTCTGATTTACGAAGCACAATCTTTCTCGTTTAGAAAGGTTGGAAAATTATTTTCCTATACAGAGCTTATTCTGTATCTTGGTGATTTTTTAATCACCGTTGGATCAAAAATCCAACGGTGCTCCAATTTACAGAGCATAGCCTTTCTTGTTTAGAAAAATTGGGAAAATATTTTCCCATACAGGATTTGGATCCTTATATTTAGAATTTAATTCTATCGGCTCAGAAAGCATTGGGAACCCTCACGTGTAGCACGTGACCTGTTACTTTAGGCTGGTTTGCCCAAATGCAACAGTCCCAGAGAAGAGCATCACGTGTTGGCACGTGATGCTCCTTCTGTCCTGTTATTTGTTTTATGAAGGTGCCTATATACCTTGAATATAGATGCTCACGTGTGGCACGTGAGGCTCAACTTCAGTCTTATTTGTTAAGTGCAATGTCCATAATTTTTGCTTCAAGGCGCATCACGTGCGGGTGCATGATATTCCATTTGGGAGAATTTTTCCATCGCTTTTGGTTCATTATTTATTTATTTTTTATATGGGAACTAATGCCCCCACAGCATTGTTCTCACGTGGCCCGCGCGTGAGTGCAACGCTGTTACCTTTACACCCGTTGGATTGCCTAGGGAAATGGGGAGGTGAACCGTCCTTGTCACGTCTTCTAAATTCAAGGGTTTGGCCTTTGGGAAGCCACTGTTCTTTCATCTTCTTCCTTCATTATTTTTTTTCCAAGAATTTAATTCTCCCTTTCAGAGCTTAGTCCTCTGTTCATTGCAATTCCGGAGTTAAACTCTGTTAGAAAAAGGAATCTTTTCTAGGTAAAGATCTCGAACATTAGAGAAACCCCTTTTCTTTAAAGAAAACTTCTGGATTTTAAATCCATCGCGAGAGGTTTGCACTCCTCTGAAACCCATCTCTTAGAGATTCAAAGACGTGATCTTTGAGTAATAACTCTCAATGCTTTGGACATTCCTCCTATGACCTTCAAGAATTCATGGCATTTGATTTCCTCTCTATGGGGGTTTCTGGAATTTAATTCCATTGCATAAAAGGAATTTAATTCCTCATCAAAGAGTTCTTCTCTGAAGCTCAAAAGGGGCCCTCAGGAATTTTATTTCCTGGTATTCTCGAGAACATTTTCGCAGGGTTTTTTCTTATTTGCGTAAATTCAAATTTGTTGAGTATTTTAACAGAAATTGCACTCTCTATAAGGATGTCAAGGGTTATTTAAACCCCCGTGTCCGTTGAAATGAGAATCTTTTTAAATCCTCATAATTAACCCTGTCTTAATCATTTTGATTATTAACTCTCATTGATTTTTCTTTTCAGATACTATGGCCATTTATTTGTATGATCTTGACGAAATTATCTCCTTTGAAAACATTCACGTCTAAGTCCGTTGTCAAAACCAGGAGTTTACGGACGCTCAATGCGCTAAGGTTATGCGTCGCTTCGATGAATACAATGGTCGACTACTCCTCCATCATTCCGCATTGTTGAAGATCATCGTGGGAGCGATTTGGGAAGCCCTTCCTGGATTTTACGAAGCCAGGTCACTGGAGGCGCTTGATGACGCAGAAGATAAAGTACACTCAGTATATCTGATGGGCTTGATCTCGAAGAGGCGGCGAGATAGTCTTGTTGATATCTCGCATCAATTTTTTTAACAGATAACGATAATCTCTGCCTATCAAAGGGCAGATGATATCAGTGAGAACTCTGACGCTTGTATTCGCGAGAAGATGCACACGAGAATGGTCAGAAAAACCAGAAACACTTTACTCGACCTTTCTCCCGAATTCCTTAATCCATGTCCAGGATCAACCGTTTTACCATTGTAAATATTTTCTTTTATTTTTACACCTTGTACAAGTTCTTGGAGTATGAATGACAAAACTATATGTTTACCCTCCTTTCTTTTTATGTTTACATGTGTTATGTATGAGGTGTTGTTATACTGCTGTTGGTGTTCACGTGTTTTGTGCATGAGGCACTGCTGGGGATTTTAATTCTGCACTAGAGCCTGCGCTAACGTGTTATGCGGTGCCGTTTTAGTTTTCAAAAGGGATCAAGGCTGGTGCTCATGTGCTATGCACGTGGGGCTCTGCTGATGAGGTCGTTTCGCCTCCCTACTCTGATTCCCATGAGTCACCCTTTTCTTTTCCCATGCCCCCTTTTTCCGACCTCAGGAATAGCTCCACCATGCCAGATGTTTTTTGTGCATAGCTTTGAATGCGTCTCTGTATAACCCGAGGCTACACCTTCCTTCTTCTCTTCAAAGAGAAACCCTTCTTTTATAACAGAACTCAAACAAATCCAGAGCTATGGCTTGCAATCGCCCTCACGCTTGTCGGCAACCATGGGAGGTGCCTATTGAGGAAATGATTCCTCGTCTTGCTGCGCGGCTGGTAGATCCCCTTCTTATTGACGCTCAATGTGACGCGGTGATGTATGAGCTCCTGACTCATAGGGGCTCTCCTCTTCCTACGGGCTCCATTTGGCTCCGGATGGTCTTTCTATCCGTGCTCGCCGATATTCCTCCTCATTCGGCAGAGATGACCCCGGCAATTCTTGATACGACGGAGGATAAAATTAAGTGTTTCCATGAGGCACGCTTAATTACCTAGGCTCTGAAGGATCACTCGGTTTATTTACTGAGTCAGATAAGAGCCCGGTGGGTTATCATGTCTACTTTTACTGATGAGCATGGCACTAATTGGTGGGGATCAACCCCTCGTGAAGACCGTCGCTTCGACATGGTGGAGAGGGCAGAGAGGGAATTGGAGAACCTTGTGTTTTTTTGTTAACCCTTGTATCTCTGATCCCATATTTGGTAATCTTTTCCCTGTATGGTAATCTTTTCCCTGTAGAGTAGTATATTTATATCGATGTACTTCCCTTATTATTGAGTGTTGAATGTTTTCAGCTGAATGTTTTCCTTTCATCATATATTCATACATGAATCCCATCTCTGTATATGAGCTTCATACTTTACCCTTCGAAATTTTCTTTTAAGTGCGATCGCTAGTGTTCGTACATAAATCAGCACGTTTTAGACACCATTTCCATTTAAACCCATACGCAGTCGTACTGTTGTGTCTCTTTAGCAAATACGTCTTGTAGATGGTAGATAACGATTCATCTTGAACTCCTTGTAAGGTAGAGATGGATTAGGACACAGGTTCAGGTCTGCTGCCTAAGACTTTTCAACTTTATGAGCCGTGAGGGTCTCATAAAGATATTTCTCCCCACGATTCGAGAGGATCTCGTAGGTGTAATTTCTCCTTAGGGGTTATGAGGACTCCTAAGTTCATTTTCTCTTGAGAGTCATAAGGATCTCAATTGAGCATTTTCTCCTTGCAAGTCGAGAGGCCCCACAAATGTTGTTCACCAAATAGGGGAATTTCACACTATTGGTGGAACTGGGGGAGGGAGCGTTTGTTTGTGCCCGTGGATTGTATACAAAGGTCAATATTGACCTCTTGTAGGGCAGTATGGAGAATATGATGGCTTAAGAACAGGTTCAGGTCCCTGTATCTTAAAACTTTTGAATCCTATGAGCCGTGAGGGTTTCATAGGGGGATCCTCCTTACAAGTCATGAGGATCTCGTAAGTGTAATTTCTTCTTAGGGATCGTGAGAATTCCTAAGTGTTTTGCTCCCTTGTGAGTCGTAAGGATCTCATGCAGGTATTTTCTCCTTACAAGATCGAAAGGACCCTGCAGTTGCACAAGAAATTTTTTTTACGAGTCTACGGCCTTTCGGGTTATCACAAACTCACCGGTAGCCCTGCTGTTTTTACTCACGGAGCCCTTTCGGGTTTTCATCCGTGCCCATTTCGCTTATGGACGTACCTTTTTTTTGCCACGTTAGTTTAAGGATGCTACAGTTCATAGTAGTTTAAGGACGTTTCGGTCCGTAGCTAGTTTCAGGACATTACGGTCCATTGTTAGTTTAGGAACGTTTTGGTCCATAGCTAATTTAAGGACATTACAGTCCATAGCTAGTTTAAGGACATTACGGTCCATTGTTAGTTTAGGGACGTTTCGGTCCATAATGAGTTTAAGAATGTTTCGGTCCATTGTTAGTTTAGGGATGTTTCGGTCCCTCGTTAGTTTAAGGACGTTTCAGTCCATTATTAGTTTAGTGACGTTTTAGTCTATAGTTGGTTTAAGGACATCATAGTCCATAGAGTTTAGTTTAGGGACGTTGCGGTCCACAGCTAGTTTAGGGACGTTGCGGTTTACAGCTAGTTTAAGGATATCATAGTCCATAGAGTTTAGTGTAGGGACGTTGCGGTCCACAGCTAATTTAAGGATGTTACGGTCCATAGGAGGTTTGAGGCGAGATTTCGCCGGATACTACTTATAGAGTTTGGACTCGGGAAGATAGCGAGCGGATATAGGCGTCGTCATCTATCATTGACCTGGGCCGTTACTCGTCGGGCGTAGTATTTTTTTTAGGAATCAGCCGTTTATTGGACGGAAGGGTCTTCGCCATGCATATCCATGAGCAAATAAGCCCCACCTTGGTAGACCTTGTCTATCATGTATGGGCCTTCATAGTTTGGCTTGAATTTCCCGTGTTTGGCACGATTGGGGATCATAGGTTTTTTGACAAGTAGCACGAGTTTGACTTGGCGGAATGTTCTTGGCCTAGTTAATCTTTCGTATGAGTGCGTCATCTTTGCTTTGTAAGCCTCCAAGTTTTGTTGCGCCATGAGACGAGTTTCCTCGAAGGCGTCGAGCTCCTCAAGCCGAAGATGAGTATTCTCTTCATCTGTTAGTTCATAATGAACCGCCACTCGTAGCGAGGGTAGCTCTCTTTCTAAGTGGAGTACCACTTCCGTGCCGAGTACCAATGCATACGAAATTGTATTCGTAGTCGTTTTGAACGTAGTTCAAAACGCCTAGAGAGCTTCCTGTAGTCTCTCGTGTCAGTCCTTTTTATTTTTGGACATCGTCTTCTTTATGATCTTTATCATGGTTTTGTTGAAAGCCTCAGCTAGACCGTTAGCTCGGGGATTATAGACCGAAGAGTATCTCCAGTCTATATTATGCTGCTGTGCAAAGCGGCTGATTTTGTGACTTCTGTAGGCCGTCCCGTTATCGGAGATAATCAGTTGTAGAGTGCCGAACCGATAGATGACGTGTGTCTTGAAGAAGTGGAGGATATTTTCCGTCTTCACTTCTTTTAGTGGTATGGCTTCTGCCTACTTAGAGAAGTAATCAGTTGTCGCTAATATGAACCGATATCCTCTGGATGAAGCTGGTTCGATGGGCCCAATTTTGTCGGTTCCCCAGATTTCGAACTGCCAGCTAGCTACTGTTGGGTGTAGCGCGTTTGGATGCTGGTGGATGAATACTCCATGAATTTGGCACGAGTGGTATTGCTTCGCGTGTTCGAGACAGTCCTGAATCATCGTAGGCCAATAGTAGCCCATCCTTTTGATCTTCAGTTTCATCTTCGGCTCGGCTTGATGAGACCCGCAAAGTCCGTCATGAGTTTCTTAGACGACTATCCTGGCTTCTTCCAGTCCCAGGCATCTCAGCCATAGAGAGTCGAACGATCTCTTATATAGAGTATCATTGACGAAGATGAAAGACAGAGCTCGTTTCATGAGCTGATGTCTTGAGGATGCATCTTCAGGTGTTCGACGAGATTTGAAGTAGTCTATAAAGACTTCTCTCCAATCCTTAGCTGTTTCTTGGTCTTCTATTTGTAGGGTTGTTTGCTTGGTCGCTTCCTTTTCTTCAGACGTCTTTGGAGATATTTCTGCTGGTGCAAGAACCCGATGGCTTTGTACAATGATCTTTACATCATAGAGGTTTTCGTCGGCCAGTTCTTTAGCGAGTTTGGCTAGTGCGTCCGCTTTGCTATTTTCTGTACGCGGTATGCTTTCCAGGGCGTAAGAAGGAATTTGAGTTAGTAACTATTGCACTCTTTTTCCATACTTCACCAACTCTGGTTTGCACGTTTGATAATTACCGTTTACTTTGCCAACGACCAACTGGGAGTCTCCGTATATGAGGAGGTTTTCGATTTCCATGTCGAAAGCGATCTCAAGACCTGCTATCAAAGCCTCATATTCCGCGTCGTTGTTTTTTATTGGCCCTGTTAAGGAAAAGGCAAAGCGCATTATCCCTCCTTGCGAAGTCACGAAGATAAGGCCTAACCCAGGTTTGATTATAGGGGTGTTGTGTTGTCGCTTCTTCATTGAAGATGCTCCGTCGAATAGAGTTCCCATCGGGTATCATTCCTTCTTTTCTCCCTGTCGATCGTGTCAAACGCGTGTTCTTCTAGAAGTTCGCAATTTAAAGGTGAATCGCCAGGTATCTGATGCCCAGCGAGGAAGTCGGCGATGGCCTGGCCTTTCACTGCCCTGAGGGGTCGGTATGTTATCAAGAACTCCTTTAAAAGTAGGGCCCATTTAGCGAGCCGTCCCGTTAGTATGGCTCTTGACATCAAATACTTCAGAGGATCCACTTTTGATATGAGATGGACCTTATGTGCCAAAGCATAATGTCGAAGCTTCGTTATCGCGAAGATCAATGCTAGGCAGTGTTTTTCGATAAGGGAGTAGTTGTTTTCTGCCCCCAGTAGAATTCGACTCAAATAGTAGAGGGCTCTCTCCTTCCCTTTGTCCTTTTCTTGTGCCCATAGTGCACCTAAGGAACCTTCAAGGGCGGTTGTGTACAAGATGAGGGGCTTTCCCCTGAACGGAGCGGTCAATACCGGCGGATTCTGCAGGTATTGCTTGATTTCGTCGAGTGCACTCTGGCATTTACGATCCCAAACGAACATGGTTCCCTTCTTCATCAGGTGACTGTAGGGACCTCATTTTCCAGAGAGGTTGGCTATGAATCATCGGATATATGCGAGCTTCCCTTGTAGAGACCGCAATTGTTTTAAAGTTCTTGGAGTGGGCATTTCCATGATCGCCTTGATCTTCGATGGATCTATTTCAATGCCCGGATATCGTATGATGAACCCTAAAAATTTTCTTGAGGAGACTCCAAATGCGCATTTCAGAGAGTTCATCTTCAGGTTATACTTACGAAGACGTTGGAATACTGTTTTCAAATGCTCTCAGTGTTCCTCGTACGATTTGATTTTCACTATGAGGTCATCGATATAGCATTCGATGATTTCATGTATGAGGTCATCGAAAATCTTCTTCATGGCCTTCTGATAGGTAGAACCGGCGTTCTTCAGACCGAAAGGCATCACTTTGTAACAGAATATGCCCAGAGGAGTCTGGAAAGCAGTATGCTTCTAGTCTTCGGGATGCATCTTTATTTGATTGTACCCCAATGATCCGTCCATGAAGGAGAAGACTTCTTGAGTGGACGTGTTGTCTATCATTAGCTCGGTAACCGGTACGGGGAAATCATCCTTCGGACAGGATTTGTTGAGGTCCCGAAAGTCCACGCAGATGCGCACCGTCCAATTTTTCTTCATCACCGGGACAATGTTAGCGATCCAGTCTGGGTATTGAACTTCTTGGATGAAGCCGGAGTCGATTAGCTTCTTGACCTCGGCGTTGATACTCATTTCAAGTTCGAGCCACATTCTTCTTGGTGCTTGTTTGACTGGCTTGACGTCCTGAGATATCGCCAATTTATGCACAGCTATTTCTGGATTTAGCCCCGGCATCTCGGAATAGTTCCATGAGAAGCAGTCTTTATACTGCATGAGCACGTTTTTTAGCATAGCCACCTGTTGTTTAGATAGCAGCTCACTGACGAACGTAGGCCGCGGGTCATTTTCTGTCCCCAAGTCGATTTTCCTTGGGTTATCCGCAGTAGTGTGTATTCCATCTTCAAACTCTTTTGGTGCTGGTGGAAATTCCGAGATCAATTCATCTTCATCCTCATTTTCGAAGCACCAGGATAGGTCATCCATATTCTCGTGCACTCCATCTTCCGAAAGCATTATCACATGACAGGTAAGAGATCGTTTCCAAGATCGATATTGATCTGGTCCTACTCTCGCTATATACACTGCTTTTGGTACATGCTTTTGTGGTGGGGATACCCTCTAACTGTTGGATAGAGCGAATCTGCCGAGTTGATATTGCTCTTCGACCCAGTTTTTGAAGGTGAAGCAATCTTCAAGAGGATGTCCTATTGCTCGGTGATAGGAGCAATAATCCGGGTGATGAACCTCGTTTGCTTGTTCGGGGTACCGAGAATCCGGGAGTTTCATCATCTGATATTTCATGACAAGGTCAAAGATTCTCCTTGTCTTGTCTCAAGGGAAAGAATATACTCGACCCATCTTTTTTATAAGAGACGGATTCCGGCTGACCCTTTCTCGATCGCGTGACCTTTTGGATCCGTTTTGCCGCTGTCGAACGTCTTTTCCGTTCTTCAACTTGTTTTTGCCTCCGCATCGGGCATTTTTCTTGTCTTGGGAATGCATGGCGGGCTGACGGTGAAGGACATTGTCATCCTCTATAGCCTGCTGAAGGAGGCGTTGCGTCTTGGCTTTCTCGTAAATAGCCATTTCGCGGTTGTGGTCGTTCTGAACCTTTTGACCCGCTTCCCTTACTAGCTTGTTCATCTGTTCTTCAAACGACGGACTTGGTATTTTTATGGCGGGACCTCATTCTGGTTCAGCGTCGGTGTCTTTTAAAAGAGCATCCCCTTCTTCATCGAGGTCATTTATGACATGGCAGCCATGAAATTTCTCCCGTTTCTTGGACTGGACATATCCAAGCCCAATCGCTTCCATTTTTCCGTTAGGCAATTTTCGCCGAGACCCGAGGACGTTCCAAATCCTATTGTAGAACTGAGCTTGCCGAGAAGTCTGTTTGAAAGGTACGCCTTAGCATCTTAATAAGCTCTTCAATCCTATTGTAGAATTGAGCTTGCCGTGATGACTGGGAGTCAAACCCGGAGATAGTGATTTTATCCCGAGCGAGGTGCTGAATGCTCATGTAGATTTCTTTTAGTACCTTTACATTTAGGAGGTTGACAGAGGACCCGATGTCAACTAAGATTTTCCGTATCTTGATGTCATGGCAGTACCCGGTGACATATAAGAGACGGTTGTGCTCGCACGTTCCGAGGAGGAGGTCTTCATTGCTGAAGGTAATGTCGGTTGTACGAACTTCTTCCAGCTCGTCCTTCATCTTTTCTTTAGTAAAGAAAGCTTGAAACTGCTTGGGCTCTTGTAATGCCCTGATCAGAGAATCTCGTGCCTCTTTAGACAACAGATCTCTTAGCTGTGAGGGTATCTTCCTCAGGTGTTCTAGGACATTGTAATCTACTTTGCTTTTCTTTGGCGGGTCCTTGGCCGCCAGCTCTTCGACGAATCGATCATCGAGGGCGATATCCTCATGGACTTTTTCCTCCCCCTTATCTTTTTTGTTCGATCCCTTGTTTGTAAGTCCGAGATTCTTTTCGGGAAACGTACGGTTGCGCAGCTGAATATTCTCACAGTTCTTCATCTCTTCCTTTTTTCCTGAGGTGGATTTTTTGAAGAGAGGGCTGAGGGCTATTTCTTCGTCAGAATCGCTTCCGAAGGTGAGTACTTGAGATCTCCTTGTATCAACCATGTGACATTTGCCAGCAGTTCTTTTGCGCTCATCCGTCGTATTTCTCTGCTCCTGACGAGTTTTGTGCTTCATCTGCTTGAAATGTTTTCGGTGAGCAACGTATCCCTGCCACCACTTTTTAAAGGCCATGCATTCTTCGGTAGGGTATGAAATCCTCTGATGGTATAAGCAGTAGTTAGGATGTACATCTGCTTCGTCAGGGTGTATACCGCCAAGAGTATTTCCTTTGAAAGATGGCAGCCTCATTCCTATTAACAGGGCTTTAGCGAAACATTTCCTTGTCTTAAGCCTGCTTTTGTCTGCAGCGGGCGTGCTTTGATCTGGTTGGAGTGCTTTATGACTTATCCCTACCATGACTTCTTTAACTCAACGCCGACGCCTGGCCCTTTCGAATATGGCCATTTCACGCTCTTTATCTGCTTTTCTCCTCTGACGGGCTTCGTTTAGCAGCATGTCAATCATCTCGTCTGACGATTCTAAGAATTTTGGCATCGATCCTGCCTCCAGCTCCTCTATATTACCTTATGATGCCAAGTGGGCTTTTTCATCATGTATTGGTGAATGAGAGATCATGTGACAACTTGCCACATAATCCTCGGGTTCTTCTGACGAGTCTTCTCCCTCATCATTGTCGTTATCTCCGCCCTCAAGGATATAGTTGAGAAAGTCTTGGAGTGTGACCAGGGTTCGCGCCTTCTGGTTATATTCCTCCAGTGCGTCAATATGCCTTTGCAGGTCCGTGCGCTTGTCATCAGGCTGTGCGGGCTTCTTGTTCTTCTTCTTTTTCTTTGAAGACTTTGACGGCTGGGCCTGGGTATTTTTCCTATTGCTACCAACTCTCGGTGTTGGGCGCGGCTTCAGCATTCCCTCAATGATCTCTGGCTCTAGCGGGCTTTTCCTTCTGATTGTCGGTCATGCTTGAAGATCCTTGAGCATTCTCTTAGTCTTCTATGAAAGAAAAACTTCCCATGGAGCTTCCTCTAAAAATGAGCATGATGCCCGTGGTGTGTCAACCTTTTTAGGAGCATGCGGTTGTGGTGGGTTTACCCTTCAGTTTTCAGACAGTGCTAATTTGCCTTGTTGGTACTGGTCCTCAATCCAATTTTTGAAGACGAAGCAATCTTCGATTGGATGGCCCACTGTTGGCGGTAGGGATAGTAATTGGGATTGTTGACGTCGTCCGGTTGCAGTGGGCATCGCGGATCTGGTAGAGTGATAAGCCTGCTGCGCACCACCAGTTTGAACAGTCTTCTCGTTTTATCCCGAGGGAATGAGTAAGAACGTCTCACCTTTTCTCCGAGTGATCGTTGTCTATCATTTTGGCGAGCAGCTGGTTTTGGATCACTCGGCTGTAGTTGAGCGTTAGCGATGAAGGTCGCTTTCCCTTTGCCCTTTTCATTTCGAAGCTCCATTTTCGAGGAGGGCGGTCTATGGCCCATCTGGTCTATTTGGGCCAGCTTATCGATCAAGGCTTGGAAAGTGGTCGGCTTGAAATATATCATAAACTGGGATATAATCGCTTGCGGGTCAAGCGTCCCTACGAACATGCCCACAGCAGGAGCTTCTTTTATCCGTTGTTCGCATCTCGACCATACGTTCCGCCACCAAATTGCATACTGAACCCAACTCTCTCCTGGCTTCACCCAGGCATTGATCAACGCCGTGATCAGGGTGCGCTCACTGGCGCTTGCGAAACGCTGGGTGAATAGAGACTCCATTTCTGTAAATGTTTTGATGGAGTCATTCAGAAGTTCCGCGTACCATTCGAATGCCGTCTCCGCTAAGCTACCGACGAATTGGTGAAGCAGCAGTTTGTCGTCACCTCTAGTATTGCTGCATAGAGCCCTGAACTGAATGACGTGCTGATTGGGGTTGCCTGTCCCCTTATACACGTGAAATTTAGGGATCGTATATCCCGGTGGGTACTTAATTTGATCGTACCAGTCTGGATAGGGTCGTCCAGTTCTGACGGCTTGGCCGGCAGCTTCACTTGCCTGATGAGATCGTATTTATTGAGCTATATAGTCATCAAGCGCGGCTTTCATGATCGTCTCCTCCCTGGCTGTTGATAGTGCCGGAAGAGGGTTTGATGTCTCCCCTATGTCGTCTTTAATGATTATTGGGGGATCTTCGGCTGGAGAGTCCGGCTGGATCATCATGCCCATCATATCTTGGAACAGAAGTGCCATTTGTTTTATGTTAGCCGCTTGTTCCGTGGCTTCTTTATCTTTCTTTTTTAGCATTCTTCGGAGGAACTCGGCATCGGTTTCCTGTTCCTGGCGTTGTTATGACGACGCTTCCGAACTTTCTTTCTGTCCAGTAACTGCGGCCATCTTTGTCAACATCTCCTAGAGTTTCTGTTGTTGCTCTTGAGCCTTTGTTATGGACCGCGTAAGTGGTCTATGACCCCAAGAAGCACGGCATTCCTATTTTCCGGAAGCCATATAGATGGTGTGCACTATCATGCCCCCAGACTTAGGGTGTTTGGGTCCAGTGCCCTTGAGATTTGTCGTAGGCACGGGGGTCTTCTCCGACCTTCTCTTTTTATAGACGGTCGTGGTTGAGGTGGCTGCAATAGGCACCCCTGCAAACGACACCTTCTGTAGCATGGCGGCGGGATGGTCTTCCTCTTGCCGAACCTTCATTTTCTTCTGTCGGCAGGAGTAGTCTTTATCGATTACAGAGTCTTGGACTCTTCTCCAGATCATATGGATTTTAGAGGACTGCCGCTGAAGGGGCTCCTACGGCTTCGCCTTAGTAACGTTTTCAGCTGGTGGAGGAGACCATTTTAGTACGGCAATTGGAGAGTTCTTGTGCACCCTCTTGAGCGGTTCAAAACTATTCCTAGTTAGAACAGCAGCGTCAGTTTCCACCGTTGGAGGTGGTGGGGTATGTCCAAAGGGGGAACTGCCTCCAGCTTTCCTCACTCGGCTCCAGTGACGTCGTCGAGCATGTCGTGTAGTCGGAATCACCTCTATCGTTTGAGTAGCTTCGTCATGCCCCCTGCTTTGATTAGAGGCTATTGTTGGTGCCAGCCTGTCGAAAACTGACATCTGCTGGGAAGGAATGGTCAACCAGTCGAAGGCCGACTTTCAAGTAGGGGAAGTAGTTCGGACGATTTCATCTGCAGCAGGAGTTGGGATAGCCATCTCCGGTATTGCGAGCCTCTTCGCGGGCCTATTTGAGCTTAGGCTCAGCCTATTAAAGATTGAGGCAGTGGACTTGGACGACCCGTTGAGAAGGGCCGTGGTAGTTGCAAGCCGATCGAAGACCGACTTCTTCGGAGCTTCCTGTGATGGCATCGGGACGCTGAAGCTTGTTGGCGGGATCATGGTCCCGAAGAACAACCCAGTGGTGGCCCATTTCACCTGTTCCACCGACATTGCGAAGATGGAGGCCGCTTGGGGCCCGTAAGTTACTCCTCCAGATGGGACGGAGCAAGAGTTGCTGTTGCAATTGGTGCAGTTGGAAGCCATCGACGTCATCTTCTCTTCTGCATGGAGCAAGACACCAAATCATAGTACCTCGAATCCAGGGGCAACAATATTAAACCGCGATTCATTCACGAACACGACACACGAAGTGTAGAGTGTAAAGAAGAAAAGGTCCCACCGGGCATGCCAGAATCTGTTTACCACCGAAAGACGCGGCCGGGATGTTAGGACGTCCTGCCTGAATTTGGGTGCAGATGCTATTGCGTTTTATCCATCCACCTCTCCGAAAATGCCAAGTTGATTTATGGTACCGTATATCGGAGGTTTGGACAGATGCGGCCGTTGTAGCAGATTTTGTCAGATTCCCCCTCATTTGCGAGGCATTTTTTGATTGTGGGGACGCACTTCCCTGTAGGCGCAAGCCTCTGCAGTTAATTACGCTACCGCATCGCGGTAACCACTTTCTCCTTCTCCAGATGTTCACTTCATGTCGTGCGTGTTTGTTTTATTTTTGGTTGCCCGTGGATTGTATATGGAAACTAATTTTTGTTGTCGCCCGTAGGGCGTGGATTAGTCCAAATCCGTATTTTCTTAGATTTGAGTTTGGTTGATTTAAGGATTGTTAACCTCGATTGAGATTAAGATCGACTTAAATATTTGTTAAGAATACCTTAATCCGATATTGGACTAAGATCTACTTAACAGGGGTTCGGGATAATTTTGGTCCAACGAAAGAGAATTTGGGCCTTATCATTTTAGTTTAAAGACGTTGCGGTCCGTTATTAGTTTAGAGACTTTGCGGTCCATTGTTAGTTTAAGGACTTTGCGGTCAATTGGGTTTAAGGACATCATAGTACATAGAGTTTAGTTTATGGACGTTGCGGTCCATTGTTTAAGGACATCATAGTCTGTGTTTAAGGACATCATAGTCTAGGGAGTTTAGTTTAAGAACGTTGTGGTCTATGGTTGGTTTAAGGACATCATAGTCCATAGAGTTTAGTTTAGAGACGTTGCGGTCCATAGGGTTTAAGGACATCATAGTCCATGTTTAAGGACATCATAGTCCATAGAGTTTAGTTTATGGATCTTGCGGTCCATAGGGTTTAAGGACATCATAGTCCATGGAGTTTAAAGACATCATAGTCCATGTTTAAGGACATCATAATCCATAGAGTTTAGTTTAGGGACATTACGGTCCATAAGGTTTAAGGACATCATAGTCCATGGAGTTTAAAGACATCATAGTCCATGTTTAAGGACATCATAGTCCATAGAGTTTAGTTTAGGGACGTTACAGTCTATAAGGTTTAAGGACATCATAGTCCATGGAGTTTAAGGACACCATAGTCCATGTTTAAGGAAATCATAGTCCATGGAGTTTAAGGACACCATAGTCCATGTTTAAGGAAATCATAGTCCATAGAATTTAGTTTAGGGACATTGCGGTCCATAGGGTTTAAGGACATCATAGTCCATGGTGTTTTGGCTCATCAGTTTGAGGATGCGCCAAGAGTTATTGGTTATTGGGACCTTCCGCTTCTCTAAAGACGTTGAAGAATTACAATGACATGTATCAGAGGTGTGAATAGATGTACCCTTGAACCAAATTTCAGATTGAGGAATTATCACCCCTGAGCATAGAGGCTCGGTTTAACCTCAGGAAGGACTTAACCAATTTGAGGTTGAAGTTGGTTCCTTAATATGTATTTTCAGCGATCATGTGCTCCCACGTGATACTTTGATGCAGTGTTAGACACTGAGAATTTGAGGGCGCTCAAGTGTGGCACGTTAGGGTTTTAAAGGTGGTGATGTTCGCTTGGTTTTATTACCCATCTTTATATGAGTGTCAAACACTTTATTCTTATGGCCATCACGTGTGAGCACGTGAGGCGTCTCAGAGTTAGACATTGTTTCCTTGGGTTTATTCCCTTTTCTTTTTAAAAATGCCAAGCACTATCAGTGGGGGGGGGTCATGTATGAACACATGATCTTTCTTTTGAGTTCATCACAGGTGGTCACTTGTGAACACGTGATCATCAATATGCATGGAATTCCTTCTCTGAGTTTATAAGAATTTAATTCTTTGGACTTAGTTCTTCTCTTAGGTTTTGGATCTGCATGGCGGTGTCTCCCCGATGAGAATTAAATTCTCAACTTATTGAGAAGTCTGCTTCTGCAAATCTTTCACCAGAAGAAAGAACTAAGTTCTTTTATGAAGGGTTAAACCCTAGTTTTACCAGAGGAATTAAGTTCCTATATGCCTTTTTGGGAGAATTAAATTCTCTGAACTTAGATATTCCTTTAGGTTTGGGATCAGCATGGCAGAATCTCCCCGATGAGAATTGAATTCTCAACTTGTGGGGAGATCTGCTTCTGCAGATTTTTCACCAGAAAAAAGAACTAAGTTTTTATACGAAAGATTAAATCCTTAAAGAAGAGATGAGACGGTCTTTATACTTTCTTCTCACCTAGTTTTATTTTGAAACGTGGATTCTTCTCCCTTCTGAGAATTGAATTCTCTTTCCTCCTTTTTTTTATCTCCCTCTCTTTATGTCCCTTTTTCTCTTCAGTCTCGAGTCCTTTATATAGCAGAGGAAAATTTGTTGATTTTTGTTAAGGACATCTCTCATTGAGAGATTTTTTATTAGTTCAGAGATTTTATCCACCGTTGGATCTTTGATCCAGAGACCTCCGTTTTATAGAAGACATTTTTTCTTGTTTTTAACAAGATTGGGAAAATATTTTCCCATACAGAGATTATTCTGTATCTTGGTGGTTTTCTAATCACCGTTGGATTTTTGACCCAACGGTGCTCTGATTTACGGAGCACAATCTTTCTCGTTTAGAAAGATTGGGAAAATATTTTCCCATACAGAGCTTATTCTGTATCTTGGTGATTTTTTAATCACCATTGGATTTTTGGTCCAACGGTGCTCCGATTTACAGAGCACAACCTTTCTTATTTAGAAAGATTGGGAAAATATTTTCCCATACAGGATTTGGATCCTTATATTTAGAATTTAATTATATCGGCTCAGAAAGTATTAGGAACCCTCACGTGTAGCACGTGACCCATAACTTTAGGCTGGTTTGCCTAGATTGAGCAGTCCCAGAGAAGAGTATCATGTGTTGGCACGTGATGCGCCTTCTGGCATGTTATTTGTTTTATGAAGACGCCTATATACCTTGTATATAGATGCTCACGTGTGGCACGTGAGGCTCAACTTCAGCCTTATTTGTTAAGTGTAATGCCCATAATTTTTTCTTCAAGGCACATCATATGCGAGCGCATGATACTCCATTTGGGTGAATTTTTCCATCGCTTTTGGTTCATTATTTATTTAATTTTTATAAGAGAACAGTGTCACCAGTTGTGACGGCTTCCTCGGTTTCCATGCGGAAAGTGGATTCAGCATCCACACCTTCATCTCCTGACTCGATAAGTGCCGTTATAATGCTTGCATCACCCGATACCAAGGATCCATAGGGAGAAGAAGCGGCAGTCGGAACAATCCCAGATTCCAGAGGAAGGTTTGCCACTTCAGGCTCTTTAATCACCTGCATTTCACCTGCCACGCCATCACCTAAATTTGGCCCTATTAAAAAATGCGTGTGTTATGATTCAAGAAAAAGGCTGTTACTAAGGACCGTGTGTTGTTCTTCCTTGAAATAGCTATTCAACCTCTTCTCGAGCCGAACGCTCAACCTGTCTATGGGCAGTGGACTGGGCAGAGGGTTGAACATTACTCGAATATGCACCCGCGACCAAGATAGCCTGACGTTCCCTCGCAGCGTGCATCGGCTGGGCTGTATGAACCGATCTCTTCAAAACTTCTGACAGGGGGACATTGTCATCTAAATCGGGCTAAGCCTCCGGATCCGCTATGGCATTCGTCATCGGCTGCTTCAACAATGCCTCCTGTGGTGGCCTTGGGAAGGCATCAGCTGTAGTCGGTGGCTCTGAAGGCTTTTCAGCATCACCACCCAGGATTGGCATTACACTCGGAACAACCTGGATCGTGGTGGTTCCTGTAAAAGGATAAAGAAAAGAGTCAAGTCATAAATAAAAGGAACAAAAGATGTAAAATCATAATGAAACGAATCATACCAAGGTCCAACGAGGCGTAGAGCCTCTCCTCCTCCTCAAGCGTCTTAAGGGATGCCAAGAGAGTCTTGATTGGTAATCGATTTTCGTGTCGTGTTTTGAAAAGTGTAAAGATCACAACCAAAGAAATTTGTAAACCGCAATCAATAACGGTGTCTTTTGTAGGTTCGTCGGTGAATGCGGATCGTCCACAGGGAAAGTGAGATTTGATCGATCTTATTTTAGTTGAGTTGAAAATTAAAGGATAAAAGAAAATTGATTCAAGATTTGTGAAATTTAGTTTCAAGAATCATCGGAAACTAGATCTAAAATCAAGAATTAATAAAGTTCAAGATGATATCCAAATCGAATGAATTATTAAGATTTGTAAAGAGGCTTGTAGGAATCGATCCAATCGATAGTGATGATGAAGAATTATGATTACAAATTCTTATCTATTGATGATTCATTGCTAGATCGATGAAGATCAACGAGGTTTAGGGATATATTGAAGAAACTAGGGTTTCTCCATCATCATCCTTTGTCCTTTCGTTGATTAGCATTCAAATTCTAGCCTCTAGGAAATTCAATCATCGATCGTTGATCTCTAATTTGGAGCGAAAACATTCATGAAAGCATCTCACTCAAATTAGGTTGTCGATGATTCAATTCCTAAAGTTTACAAAACTCATAAGAATTAAGAATCGTTTAAGAATTTAATCATCATCATCTATCTATTTTCTCTATTCCTCCACAAGCGGAGTTTTCACTCAAACATCATGAAAAAAATAATCAAGAATTGACAACTCATCATAATGCTCAAATGTAAAGAAAAGTAAGATCAAGAATTTTCACCTTTTATTATTCGATGTTTCGTTACAATTCACTCAAAGACTACAAGAACTGAGGAGAGAACTCGATCGTCGAACTAGCTTCGTATCGTCTTCTTGAGTCGTGGATCGTCGTGGATCACTTGCTCGGATGAATTTCGGCGTTGCTTCAAAAAGGCTTGTTGAATGCTTGCTTGAATCGGTACTCGATGATCTTGATTTGGATCAAATTGTGTCACTCAATTTGTGTGAAATTTGATTTGGATCTCACTAGAATTTTACCCTAAAATGATGAATAACCAACAACAACCTTTGTAATGATGCCTTGGGTCCCCTTTTATAGTCTTCTCCTTTAGCTTCCCCTAGAAACTTGATCTAGCTTCCTTTAGACGCTAAGCTAGGTTTAGCTTCCCTTGTAAGCTTGGTAGTTATGAAGGAAGCTTCTAGATTAAGCTAGTTAGCTAGCTTGCTTGAGAAGCTTGGTTGTTATGAAGCTTGCACAAGAAGCTTGGCTGTTAGAAGAGAAGCTTCTGGAGATCTCTGGAGACCGAAGTGCCTTGAAGAAGTTTTGCCCTTTAAATAGAAGCATGGAAAAAGTGTTCTTCCTTTGACGAGTTAACGCGGCCGCGGATCCGCTGCGGATCGGCCCATTCGGCCGAGGATCCGCGGCCGTTTAGAGGGCTTGGTGCATGGAAATTTCAGGGTACCCTTGTGTTGGCTTTAGGGCTGTTTCCTGATGTCTGGAATCTTTTTATACTTTCTTGTTTACTGCCAGATCACAAGTCTTGGACTTGGTGTATTTTTATGAGCACTTTTATGATTCCGGCTCTTTACCTGGAGAATTTCCTGCACACAATCTCGAGATAGGTGTTGCGATATACAAAAGATCATGCGTGCAATAATAAACACTCAATTTCCTTCAAAATGTCAGTTATAATCTATAACACATGTTATTTGGTATTTTACAGACGAATTGCTAATATGTGCTATATTCATACCGAACACCTTTAGATGATTGCAAAGAATAGGGAAATTGAAGAGTTAAAAATGCAATATTTTCGACTGATCAAGTCTCTTCAGCAGAAATGCCTGTTAAGGAAGAAAGCATCAGTAAAGCGCAATAAGTTCAAAAAAAAGGGAGGGAAAATATACAGGAGAGTATAAACGAAGTATACCGGACTCCGCAATAAAGGCTAACACCGCTTGTTCATAGGCCAGTCGTTTGAAGCTTCAATGGTAGCCTGAAAATCGGTATTGGTCACAGGCTCATCGAACAGACCTTCGTTGGTTCCATACTCGCACAAGCCCTCGCTATAAGGAGCATGAGGCTCCTGGCCGAATACGACGTCAGCAGAGAATAAGGATTTCTTCTTCTTCTGCGAATTGGCACCAATAGTCGATGAACAGGCTTCTTCGGACGGCGGGTCCTGATCTCCAAACCAATGCCCGATTCCGGAGACACCATAGTTACCACTGTCATAGGAACATCTGGTCAAAGCTTACTAGGAAAAGCGCACGGGGCTATAACCGTGGAGATCTCTCTCAAAGAAGGGAACACGACTACCCGTCATTTCAGTGGGACCACTGGATTACTAGTTGGGACATCATTCTTATGGTTAAGCAGCAGTCGCCTATCCTCCTTGATGTTAGCACCGGTTGCATGTTGGCACCAAGCAATGTAAGCATTCGAAGCCTTTGGAATATAACTCGGCTCGCCGATGAGGAAATGGGACCCCGTATTTAACTTCATAAAATGATGCGCCGCACTACGAACGCCCTCTTCCATAGCAACCGGATCAATCAGGAACGCCTCGAGAAGAATGCCTTGGTTGTAACCCGATTGCCGGGCAAAGCAATGCGGGTTATACGTCATAAACAGCACCGATGCATTCTGTCTAAATACTAGAAAACCTAGCTTGATAGAATGCAGGTGCACAACCTCTCGATCCCTTAACACAGAAGCCCCGTCCTTGAAAACATCATGCAACAGTTGGATCACTTTGGAAGATTCTTTGCCGATAGTCAGGACTTTATCGACAAAGGTTATGCTGTCCACAACCATGCGTGAGCGAAGGAGCAATCGTCGAGCCTCCTGCTGTGTTGGTTCTGGAGTAAAAGTGTCGACTAGGTGCATGACCCGGGGAAAATTATAGCCTTTGTAAAATTAGGGTCGTTTATGAACACCAAAAGCACCCAGCACGCACATCTCGATCCATGAAGTGAAGTAGTGCAATGAGAGATTTATGGGCTTTACCCCCGGCTGAGTAGTGTCGGCTGCTAAGCTCAGGCCATGATATAAATGAGCCAGTCCCGTGACCCCAATGGCCATGCGCGTCCCTACGGCGATGCGATAAGCTGGATAAAAGACAGATGTTCCCATATAGCGGGGTTGCATCGGAAGCGCAAACCAACTCAGCCACAAGCCGATAAACCCTATGAAGAACATCTCCTCGTCAATGCCCAGAGCGGCAATCTCTGCGAAGGGGATGACTGAAGTATCCAGAATAAAGAAGTTCTTTAGATCTACCTCCGCGATCGGTAAGTTGTCCGAACCAAATCTAAACGGGTCATTGAGTTTGGCGAACTTCACAGCTTGTTTAGACAGAGCCTCCGGATGAAGAAAGCGGGCGATGAAATCTGTGAAGCTAACTCCGTGTCCACCAGACTCCAGGAATAAGCTTTCATACACGTTCAACACCTTGATCAAGCTCGGAAACTGGTGTTGAACATTATTCTCTAGAGTAAGACCCATTACCACTGATTTGGTGGCAAAGATATACTCGTCTGGGGGAAGTATCTCCTCACGTTGTTCCCTTTTGACGGGTAATCAAGATATCTCCATAAACTCCTCCAATGAGATTGAAACCTCCCGGTCCGATAAGAGAAATGTGTGGGTCGGGATATTCCATTGTTCCAGAAAAGATTTGACCCACCACACTTGAGGAGTGTGGTAGTGAAAGATGGACGCATAAATCGTGGGATACAACCCGGTCTTCAGTAGCAGCGATTTCTTGGCCGATAGGATATATCGAGCCCACTGTAGGTAGCCAGCCGAATGACGGGGAGTCATTCCTATCATGTAAACTTGCCTCCAAGGACGTGACTCTCCTTGTCACATGCGTCGCCCTAATATGTCCAGGGCCATCGGCGGTTGCACTGGTATTGATGCCATGGAAGGCTGAAGATGACCTTCCGAAGTCTAGTTGACCTCTTCTACTGTGTAAGTTACTAGCGGCGGGTCAGCATAATGGATCGCCGGGATCGGTTTTGAAGGCGCTGCGCACGTAAAACTGTGTCGACCCCGGATAATTTGACTGCACCATGACCCCCACAGATGAAGAGACTTTTGCTCTGGGTCATAGTTCCGAATAAGTATGAAGACTTCCCGATCTGTAGGTGCGTCGGCGAAAGCACTCTCCGAGCGAATAAAGGGGAATGAGGAATCGGAAGCCATAGTACTTGCACACAAAAAAGAGGAAGGGTTAATTATCAACACAATGTTCAAGACTTTAACATTTTTATTACACCTAGAATTGTACTGCATGGTAAAAGTCACCACAGTTCAAAGGGAAAGGGACAAGGGGCCCCATAAATTCAAGGTAATACCCTCACCAATAATGAGGCAGGCACTCATTGTAAGAATCCATAAGGATTCACATTTAATGAGAAAATCTCATTGAACTATGGAGTTAAACTCGCTCAAGAAATGTGTTCTGCAAACAGATTTCAAATCTGCCAAAAAAGGATCCTAAAAAGAAAATAAGAAAAGGAATAAAATTCCCAAAAGAATTTCTTTAAAAGAAAATTTTCTCGGAACCAAGCTCTGTAGAACAATGGGATAAAATCCCACAAATCCCCTCGGGAAATGAAATAAATTTCAAATAACTTTCAAAAATCAAAGTTAGTAACAGGGTAAAACCCTAAAGATCTTTAAGACCTATGGTCCACTCAAATAAAAGTTTTAGATCTCTAAGAGATCATTACAAGATAAGAGAAAAACTCTGTTACTGGGTTAAAAAACTCTAGAACATGAAGAGATTCTTTAGGAGTTAAATCATAGTCATGATTCTTGTCAATTTTGATGGAGTTTTAACTTTAAGGGGAGTTTTTTTGGACAGAGATCTGAGCTCTGAAAAGACAATTAAATTCTCAAGGAAGGAAGAAGACTCAAGAAGATGAGGGAAACAACAGTCATCTCAAAGGCCAAATGCTCTATTTATAAAACATAAGAAGACGGTTCAACTCCCCAGAAAATCAAATGGCGGAAAAGATGCCACCGCTGCACTCACGTGTGAGCTACGTGAGCGCAACGGTGGGGGGGAATTTGTTTCCCCCAATAAAAGAGAAAAGCTCTGTTCAAAATTAATGAGGCAGCACCTCACGTGCCCTCCACAAGGGCGCAAGCACCAGAACCAAGCTTATAGGATTAAATCCTATGGTGGCGCCTCACGTGCTTCTTACGCGGACGCCAGTGTGCAAAGCACAAAAGAATTTATTAAATTAAATAAGAGTTAAAACTCTCATATAGCGCCGCACATGCTCCTCACGCGGACACCAGTGTGTATAGCACAAAAAAATCTATTAAATTAAATAAGAGTTAAAACTCTCATATAGTGTCACACGTGCTCCTTACGCGGGCGTCCGTGTGCAAAGTACAAAACAATCTATTAAATTAAATAAGAGTTAAAACTCTCTTATAGCGCCGCACGTGCTCCTCATGCGGGTGCTAGTGTGCAAAACACAAAAGAATCTATTAAATATGAGTTAAAACTCTTAGGTGGCGCCTCACGTGCACAACACGTGAGCGTCGGCGCCCAGGTAGAATTAAATTCTACTGTCTGTTAAACAGATCCGTTGGATCAAAGATCCAACAGAGATGATAAATCATCAAAAATGAAGAATTAAATTATGTTGGGAGAAAACATTCCCTAAATCTTTCTAAAAAATAAGATACATTCGGTTGGATCATAGAATAAAATTCTATTTTGGGATATATTCCCTCAATCTTTCTCAATAAGAAAGAATGTCCTCTGAAAAACAGAGAACTCTTGAATTAAAAATCCAATTATGATTAAAAATAACCATTTCACAGAATAAAACCCTGCATATGGGAAAATATTTCCCTAATCTTGTTAAAAAACAAGAAAATGTGTTCTGTAAAACAGAAACTCTTGGATCAAAAATCCAATGATGGGTAAAATTCCCTAAATCAAATGGAATCTCTCAATGAGAGATTTTCTCAAAGCTAATTAACAAATTTCCTCTACTATATAAAGGACCCAAGACTTCAAGTCTGATATAGAGGAACCCCCCATAAGCTTCTGAAGAAAAAAAAAGACAGAAAGTTTCAAAAGGAACAGAGAATTAAATTCTCAAGGAAGAAGATCTCCCTCCTCAAAACTCTAGGTAAACAAAAAAATAGAGATCAAAACATCTCATTTTCCTATTGAAGGGTTTAACCGTTTTAAAAGAACTTAGTTCTTTTTCTGGATCTGAGATCCACGAGGAAAGTTTCCCACAAGTTGAGAATTTAATTCTCATCGAGAAGAACTTGTTCTTGAGAATCAAACATTCAAAAAAGAACCAGAAATTGAGTTCCTAAAAAACAAAAGCATACAAGAGAAACCTAGTTCTTATAAAAGAAATTAGTTCTTAAAAATGAAACTTGATCCCAAATCTTCAAAACATCGTGGTGATCATTAATGGGGAAAAATGCCATCAACAGAGGAGAAAAGAATTCAGCGCCCTACGTGCTTCCCACGTGGGCGCCTCTAAAGTCGCCTAGCGCCTCACGTGCTCCTCACGTGGGCGCCACAAAAGAGAAAAGTGCTTAGCACTCATTGGGCAACGCCCGGTGCCCAGCGCCGCACGTGAAAAACATGAGGGCGCCATAAAAAGTGCCTAGCACTCCATATAAAGACAAAATGAGTAAAGTGTTCGACACTTATTGAGCAATCCCCATAACTGAAAGCTCCAAATGATTATATATGGGCGTCAGAACTCATATAAGTGCTCAGCACTTTTTATATAAAAAAGAGAGACTGAATAAACAGAGCCCAAACAAGTGCTTAGCACTTTTTCAAAAAACAAGTAGAGACTAAGCAGACTAAAGCCCAAATTGGCTAAGTTGCTAAAGTCTTGCAACTGAGTCCAAATGCTATGTTGCTGGATCTTAAATAAAGAAGATCCTAAAATGTTGTTAAGTGGATCTTAGTCTCAAATTGGCCTAACGTATTCTTAACAAAAAAAACAATCGAACCCATATGCTCTTGATTTCCAAGGTCTCAAATATGACAAAAAATTCTTGAGTCCACAACCACCCATTTCCCCTCAAATACGGGATTTAGTTTAATGGTACATCTCTTCACTTCACACCTCTGATACATTTCTTTGTAATTCCTCAACGTCTTCAGAGAGGTGGTGATTGAATGAATTCTCGGTGTGTAGGTAGAAAATGTATAGAAATCACAACCAAAGAAATTTGTAAACCGCAATCAATAACGGTGTCAATTGTAGGTTCGTTTGCGAGTGCGGATCGTCTACAGGGAAAGTGAGATTTGCTCGTATTTGTTTTAAATGAACTGAAAATTAAAGAGAAATCGATTCAAGATTTAAAAGTGAATTTCAAGAATTATCAAAATCTAGATCTAATATCAAGAATACTCAAAATCAAGAATCAAGAATCATCCAATTGAGTTAGTTATCAAGATTTGTAATGAAGCTCGTAGGAATCGATCGAATCGATAGTGAGGATGAAGACTTGTGATTACGTATTCTTATCCTTTGATGATTTGTTGCTAGATCGATGATGATCAACGAGAATTAGGGATTTCTTGCGGAAACTAAGGTTTCATCATATATCCCTTGTCGTTTCGTTGATTTCATTCACATTCTAGCCTCTAGGAAATTCAAGCATCGAGCGTTGATCACTAATTAAGAGCAAAAACATTCAAGAAAGTATCGCTCGAAACTAGGTTGTTGATACTTCAATTTACTAGAGTTTACAAAACTCATAGGACTTAAGAATCGTACAAAAATCTAATCATCATCAACTATCAATTTTCTCGATTCCTCCACGAGCGGAGTTTTTACTTAAGCATCATAGCAAAGAAATCAATCAAGAATTGAAAACTCATCATAATACTCAAATATAAAGATAAGCAAGATAAAGAAATTTCACCTTTTATTAATCAACAATTCCGTTACAATTTGCTCAAGAACTACAAGATTTTGAGGAAGGAACTCGATTGTCGAATTAGCTTCGCATCCTTTCCATGAGTCGTGGATTGTCTTGGATCACTTGCTCAGTTGAAAATCGGCGTCGCTTCTAAAAGGTTGAAAGCTTCTTGCTTGAATTGTACTCAGAGATCTTGAATTGATCAAATTGTGTCACTCAATTTGATTTGAATTTTATTTGGATCTACAATTTTCCCTCCACTTCAACAACTATTTAACCCCCTCAAACCCTAGATCTAGATCTCTTTTTATAACCCCCTTTCCTTTTCAATTCAAATTCAAATTTCCCTCCAAAATTTGAATTTTCCCTCCAAAATGAACCATCTCATTTGAATTTTCCCTCCAAAATGAAGTTGTTAGAAAGAATCTTCTAGAAGAAGTTTGTTGGAGGAAATATTCTAGAATGAGGTTGTTACAAGGAGCCTTCTAGAAGAAGGTTGTTGGAGAGAGCCATCTAGAAGAAGGTTGTTGCAAGGAATATTCTAGAATGAGGAATATTTTTGGGTAAGGTTGTTAGGCTGAGCCTTCTGGAAGAAGCCACGTGGTCTTTTAGAGTCCTCTTGAAGCTTGGCCGTTACGAGAAAGCACGTGGGAAAATTTGCAGCGATGACGTCACCATTGCGCCGCGGATCCGCCGCCAATAGGGCCCTACGGCCGCGGATCCGCGGCCCATTGAAGGCATTGGAGCATGGAATTTCTGTGATGATTTTGTGCTGTCTTTGTGGCACTTTTCTGATGTGTGGAATCTCATAAATCTTTCTTGTTCACTGCCAGATCACAAGTCTTGGACTTGATGTATTTTTATCAGCACTGTTAGCTATTTCGGCTCTTTTCCTGGAATTTTCTGCACAGATTCTCGAGAAAAGTGTTGCGCTATACAAAGATAATGCGTGCAATGATAAACACTCAATTTCCCTCAAAGTGTCGGTTATAAAGTATAACACAAGTTATTAGGTATTTTACAGATGTTTTGCTAATATGTGCTATATTCATACCGAACAACTTTCGATGAGTGCAAATGGTAGGGAAATTGATGTGTTAAAAATGCAATATTTTCGACTGATCAAATTCCCCCAAACTTATTTTTGGTTGTCTCGAGCAAACTGTTTTATTAAAAAGAGAAGGAGAAAAAATAAGAAAAAGAAAAACTAACGAGCACACTTTCGTAGGCAACACGATTGCACTGAGCACGTGCAACAAGCCTTTAAACCTCTAGGTGTGCCTAGTAGGAGGAGTGTTGTCTCCTGAGGGTTTTCAGCTGATTGCACCCACAAAATCCAATAATAAAAGGAAGGCTGTGAAAGTTACATATAAAGATAAGAATTATAAAAGAAAGACTTTGAAAATTAGAGTTTCCAACAATGCTAGCTTTTCGGTTGTCATGAGCACTATCTTAATAGTCATGAAAAGATGTCAGAAATCACATCATCTCTCAATAAAATATCGTCTTTATTCTTCATTCCTATCTTTCTTCCAAACATCGATCATATAACCCTACGTGAGTGTAATAGACATTCCTACACCCGGAGAATTCAATTCAAGCTATCATACTCTTGTCCATCTACCTCAGTACTTTTTAATCAATGGATATTTAGATGAGATTTGCTCACACATTTTTCATGCGACCGTTAATACTTCTTGAGGTACTAAACGACCGATTACTCATGTGCTTGCTTATTAGGTGTATTTTCCTCGTCTTGCACCACCTAAGGCTTAGCAGTGACTCCTAGACCAGTTGGTCTATGGCACTAGGTGATGAAGCACCCTCGCTATATTTTTTTATTGCTGTCTTGGCTATATCAAAACCAGTGTTCATTTTTCTACACCATTTTATATTTTCTTCATTTTTTTTATTTCCTTCATACTTTGGCTTTTAGACAAGAGCATTTCAAGGTATCCTCTACAATCCCGAGCTTCAAGACGTGTGTAAGTGCGTATAGTAGGGTATCAACGTTCAAATGTTTGAATTCCAGAATAGGAACTATTTTTCAGACTTATTTTTATTCTCAGATTAGTGACTTCTTTCATCTTACTAACCCTTAGGACAACGGCTCATAACTACTTATTACTAGTTCGTTTAAGAAAACTTCTAATTTTCTTGGTTTTCATAAATTTTTCTAATCTTTTGGATGTAATTTTTCACTATCTAATCTTTTATTATCTTATTTATGTACAAAAATATTTATATTTTTTAAATTTTTATAGGTTTTAAATGTTTTGTGCTTATGCAAAGTGATATGCAAATGATGCAAAAATAAGCACAAACCTCCCCCAAATTTGTTTTCAACAGTGTCCTCACTGTTGTCATCTGCTAAATCTACAAAAACCTGTAAGCCCGGGAGGAAATTTATTAATGGGAGTAAAATATATTAAAGTGAAAATCCTCCCCCAAACTTATTCTTGGCTCACAATTTTTTGTAAAAAAATTCTTTTCAAGAGCCAGATTATACCCTCCCAAACTTGAGTTAAACAATGTTAAGCTTTGAAAATCACAAGA
Source organism: Agapanthus africanus (assembly GCA_030015575.1). NCBI lineage: Eukaryota > Viridiplantae > Streptophyta > Magnoliopsida > Asparagales > Amaryllidaceae > Agapanthus > Agapanthus africanus. The sequence goes on from CM057342.1 coordinate 133,791,689, forward strand.
GGGGGTCAAAATTATTGATCGATGCCAAGCTTTGCAAAGACCGAAAGTTAACACTAACCATTCGAAGATTTTATCAATGTAGTGCATCGGTTGGTGGAATAAGAAGTGGGGAAAGGGTAAGTGGTGGAATAGAATGTGTTTGCGTCTCGTTTTGGAGAGATGATGCAGTGATTGTGATGGATTACTCGCATCCTTTTTACAATCCAGAAGAAGGGGTGGAGGTTTAATTTCTTTGTATTGAGGTGGATTCATCTCAACACCCGTGTCATTCAAAAATGCGAGTTCATCAGCGAAGATTTCCTCAAAAGTCTCATCAATACCCCGAAGAATAATGTCATCACAAAACGCGGGGTGATCTTCAGACTCCAAAAATTCATAATCAGTGTTAGTTGTTGACCCGGACAACTCGGTAGAAGAGTCCGTATGTGTATGATATATAGTTGGGTCAAACAACAACATATGAAAAGAGTCAAGATCAGTATCATGAGGATCGTAAAATTCGCTACTGTCGACATCCATTAATTCGACAGAACAGACCTGGGCAGTAGGTTCAGAAGGTACACTTCCCAACTTGTAAATGTTCAGCTCAATTGACCTATTCCCGAAAGATAGGATCATAGAGCCATTACGACAGTTGATTATAGCATTGGAAGTGGCCAAAAAGGGGCGACCAAGAATCACCGGAATTTGATTCCGTGGGTTTGCTACAGGCTGTGTATCAAGTACAATAAAGACCTCAGGGAATAAAAATTCCCCGATTTTTATTAACACATCCTCTAGTTCACCCCTAGGTTTGGTGATTGATCGGTCAGCCATCTGGAGAGTGCAGTGGGCTGGTTTCAACTCTTCGATCCCTAACTGCTCGTAAACCGAGAAAAGAAGAAGGTTAACACTTGCGCCAAGGTCAAGTAGAGCACGGTTAATGTGTTTCTCCCCGATAGAAATAGAAATAGTAGGATAGCCAGGATCCTTACGTTTCCTCGGTAATTGTTGTGGAAAAGCCGTGTCTGCAGTTTTTTCCATGAATATCTTCTTGGGCACTTGAGTCTTTCACTTTCTAGTGCACAAGTCCTTAAGAATTTTCGCATAAGCGGGGACTTGATGGATAGCATCTAGAAGAGGGATGTTGATATTAACCTGTTTCAAGATTTCAGTGATTTTCTCCATTTGTGGACTTGGTCTATTTCCCCTTAACCGATTAGGGTAAGGAGCTTGAGCAATAAGGTCGGGGTCCAACATTGGAGAAGATCGTGTGGGTGGAAACGATCTAAGAATAGGAGTGGGGATCGTTTTCGGTGGACTAGAAGAGCTGTGCCGAGGTGTCGAGCCTTGGTGAAAATGGATAATAGGCTCGGAAGAAAATGGTGGGGTAGACGAACTGGGGTCAGAATTAGAAGAAGAAGAAGTGGAAGGAAAAGTCTCAGCCGGGGTATCATTGATTGATTCTTCATTATTATCAATCTCCTCACCAACATGATTGTCAAGCACTCTTCCAGATCTCAACGTGGTGATAGCGTTCACATGATGTGAATAACCAGGATTGGGTAAAGGTTGAGCTGGAAGTTTCCCTTTCTCTCTTGCACTCATTTCGGCTTTTAATTATGCAATTTGTTCTTCTATCGATTTAATATTCTCACTTTGGGACGCAGGGTTTTTCTCGATTTTGTCGACGGAAGACTGATGATTTGCCGTAACTTGCATGAAATTTGTCAAAAGCAAATTCACAGTTTGAGCGAGTGAAGAGGATTCATCAGTACCAGTCAACTGCAAAGGACTAGACGGTGCAGGTGTGTTGACCGGATTTTGGAAGTTTTGTGCTTGGAAGGGTTGCTGACTCAATTGAAGTGATTGCTGTTGTGGTGGAAGAGCCCTTTGGAAATTGTTCTGGGTTGGAACCGTATTTTGAGTTTGTAATTGGTTCCAAGCAAAGTTAGGGTGATTCCTCCAACCCTGATTATATGTAGAAGAATACGGATCGTTTCTAGTTCTTTGAAAAGCAGCATTGGTATGCTCGTGACCTTGAAACAGAGAATTTAGTGGACATTCTTCTGTCAAATGAGAAGGATCAGAACAGCATCCACATACAGTTTTGGAAAGTGACATTTGATTTAGGGCGGCGGCTAAAAATTTATTTTCCATAGTCTCGAGTTTCTTTTGTATTGCTGACATTTCAGCTCTAACTCCTATGGAAATATCAGACTGGTTATTGCCACCCTTAGATGATTGACTCACACCCTCCCACTGTAAGGATCTTTCAGCGAAATCATTTAAGAATTTCCAAGCTTCGCCATCATCTTTGGTCATGAAGGTGCCTTGATACATGGATTCAAGGGTCTGTTTTGTGGTAAGATTAATGCCCTCATATATGATTCTGCACAGATCCCATCTAGGGATTCCGTGATGTGGACATTGAACTAACAGATCCTTGAAGCATTCAAAACACTTCGAGAATGTTTCATTTAGAAGCTGGGTGAATTGATTTATTTCGCTACGGACTCGAGCTGTTTTATGATTGGGGTAGAATTTCTTTAGGAATGCTTTTACGAATTCTTCCCAGTTTGAAATGGAATGTGTGGTTGTGTTATAAAGCCACTTCTCGGCTATATCGTACAAGGTGAATGGGAGAAGACGAAGACGCATAGTATCCACAGAAAGCAGTGAAGTACCCATCATAGCGCATACATTTTCAAATTTGGCAATAAAGACATATGTGTCTTCAGGCTCGAGACCGTGATATTTGGGTAGAAGATTGATATATTGGGGTTTTATTTCAAAATTTTCCCCGTTGGCTGGTGGAATGGTGAGACAGGTCGAAAGAGGACCTCGCATAGGGTAACATCTCTCTTGGAGAGGCATGCGGGGTGGATTCTGCGCACCTGCGGACGGCGATAGAGTAGTGGTAAAGAAGTTCGATGGAGAATCGTCCATCGATGTGGGTGTAGTGGGTAAAGAAGTAAACGTAGAATTACCGACTTCGGAGTCGATCGGTGGAACACGGACAAGACGGGCACTAGAATCCCGTGTCCAGCCGAGCATGCACTAAAGGGTTTAGCACAAGTGGCAGCGTCGATATAATTAGGGGAAAAGATGAAGTGGTGTTTGTTTTGAAAAAGATACGGATTTTTGAAAAAATGATGCAAATCACAACAAATGCACAAGCACAACCCTAAGTCTAATGGTCACCTAGGTCAAGTCTCTAGACCACTCCTAACCGTCAGAAGACAAATCGCAGGATCAATCCTCTACTGCCTCTTTGTCCCTCCTGTGGCCAGGTAAGTGGGAGGTTCTCCACTACGTAAGTAGTGGGCCTAATTAAGTAACCACTTTCCTTAGACACACTTGCCTTAGACACCACAAAATAAACGCGGATAAGCAATAGATTGCCCACAACCTTCTCCTATCTTAAGTGAGCGCGACGGTCCTTAGAGTCAAGTCTAGATATTTTTTAGTTATGAGGGTAATGCGGATGCAGTTTTGTGATTTTCGGGGCTTAGGAAGGATAATGAACTCCCCACCTAATCTGAATTTGTTCTTTGCCCCTTAATTTCCGTATTAAAAATTGCATACAACCAAGATCAAACACGCGCAATTTTTATTTTTTTTGCGGCGCAGCGAATTTTTGCAAAGAAACCTGCAGAAATTGGTTAATGGAGCAGATCAAGAAGGAGATAAGAAAGTCAGGAAGTCACCGAGCAATTTTCGTACAGCGAAGCCTTGAATGCGCCGCGGAACCGCCGTGCTAGGTACCTATTGGCCGCGGAAACGCGGTCTCGTGATGAGTTCGCTGCACAAAAATTCTGGGCAATGTTCCTGTTTACTCCCTGAGCTTTCTGGAATATTCAGAAAATTTTTCTTCAAGCTCCATAGATTCCAGATTTCCTCGCAACAAATCACAACGAATCGTTTAGTGTTTGTACGAATTTTGATCTAAAAATTCTGATGGAATAAATTTTTCAACTCAAATTTCAAAAAGGAACAAATTAGCACACGATCCCCGGCAATGGCGCCATTTGATTGAATGAATTCTCGGTGTATAGGTAGAAAATGTATTGAAATCACAACCAAAGAAATTTGTAAACCGCAATCAATAACGGTGTCAATTGTAGGTTCGTTAGCGAGTGCGGATCGTCCATTGGAAAAGTGAGATTTGCTCGTATTTGTTTTAGATGAATTGAAAATTAAAGAGAAAAGAAAAGAGAAATCGATTCAAGATTTAAAAGTGAATTTCAAGAATTATCAAAATCTAGATCTAAAATCAAGAATACTCAAAATCAAGAATCAAGAATCAAGAATCATCCAATTGAGTTAGTTATCAAGATTTGTAATGAGGCTCGTAGGAATCGATCGAATCGATAGTGAGGTTGAAGACTTGTGATTACGTATTCTTATCATTTGATGATTTGTTACTAGATCGATTATGATCAACGAGAATTAGGGATTTCTTATGGAAACTAAGGTTTCATCATCTATCCCTTGTCGTTTCGTTGATTTTATTCACATTCTAGCCTCTAGGAAATTCAAGCATCGATCGTTGATCACTAATTAAGAGCAAAAACATTCAAGAAAGCATCGCTCGAAACTAGGTTGTCGATGCTTCAATTTACTAGAGTTTACAAAACTCATAGGACTTAAGAATCGTACAAGAATCTAATCATCATCAACTATCAATTTTCTCGATTCCTCCACGAGCGGAGTTTTTACTCAAGCATCATAACAAAGAAATCAATCAAGAATTGAAAACGCATCATCATGCTCAAATATAAAGATAATCAAGATAAAGAAATTTCACCTTTTATTAATCAACAATTCCGTTACAATTTGCTCAAGAACTACAAGAATTTGAGGAAGGAACTCGATTGTCGAATTAGCTTCGCATCGTCTCCGTGAGTCGCGGATTGTCTTGGATCACTTGCTCTGTTGAAGATCGGTATCGTTTCTAAAAGGTTGAAGGCTTCTTGCTTGAATTGTAATCGGAGATCTTGAATTGATCAAATTGTGTCACTCAATTTGATTTGAATTTTATTTGGATCTACAATTTTCCCTCCACTTTCAACAACTATTCAACCCCTTCAAACCCTAGATCTAGATCTCTTTTTATAACCCCCTCTCCTTTTCAATTCAAATTCAAATTTCCCTCCAAAATGAACCACTTTTCCCTCTAAAATGAACCACCTCATTTGAATTTTCCCTCCAAAATGAAGTTGTTAGAAAGAATCTTCTAGAAGAAGTTTGTTGGAGGAAATATTCTAGAATGAGGTTGTTACAAGGAGCCTTCTAGAAGAAGGTTGTTGGAGAGAGCCATCTAGAAAAAGGTTGTTGCAAGGAATATTCTAGAATGAGGAATATTCTTGGGTAAGGTTGTTAGGCCGAGCCTTCTGGAAGAAGCCACGTGGTCTTTTAGAGTCCTCTGGAAGCTTGGCCGTTACGAGAAAGAATGTGGGAAAATTTGCAGCGATGACGTCACCATTGCGCCGCGGATCCGCCGCCAATAGGGCCCTACGGCCGCGGATCCGCGGCCCATTGAAGGCATTGGAGCATGGAATTTCTGTGATGATTTTGTGCTGTCTTTGTGGCACTTTTCTGATGTGTGGAATCTCATAAATCTTTCTTGTTCACTGTCAGATCACAAGTCTTGGACTTGGCGTATTTTTATCAGCACTGTTAGCTATTTCGGCTCTTTTCCTGGAATTTCCTGCACAGATTCTCGAGACAAGTGTTGCGCTATACAAAGATAATGCGTGCAATGATACACACTCAATTTCCCTCAAAGTGACGGTTATAAAGTATAACACAAGTTATTTGGTATTTTACAGATGTTTTGCTAATATGTGCTATATTCATACCGAACACCTTTAGATGAGTGCAAATGGTAAGGAAATTGATGTGTTAAAAATGTAATATTTTCGACTGATCAGGTGGCGGGTCCCGACAACCAACAACTTCTTCCCTTGATGCACTTCCAAATTGACGTGCTTGCCTCAAATCGGATCGCGCTTCAAATTGGGCACATTCCATATCAATATTGTTTACTTCGTCACGTAACAAATATGCGTGCACGCAAGATGAATATAGGACCGAAATGTCCTTAAACTTATATTCGCTCCCAAATACGGCGACAAAGGACCGAAATTTCCTTAAACTAATATTCGCCCTCAAATACGGCGACAAAGGACCGAAATGTCCTTAAACTAATATTCGTCCCCAAATACGGCGATGATGGACCGAAATGTCCTTAAACTAACATTCGTCCCCAAAATGGGAATGTTGGACCAAAATGTCCTTAAACAAACATTTGTCCCCAAAACGGAAATGTGGGACTGAAATGTCCTTAAACTAATATTCGCTCACAAATATGGCAATAATGGACCGCGATGTTCTTAAACTAAAATAATTGAGCCCGAACGCTCATACGTTTTAAGTCGATCTTAATTTCAAACCAGATCAACAATTCTTAAATCAACCCAAACCCAAATCTAAAAATATACGGATTTGGACTAATCCACGCCCTATGGGCGACGACATAAATTAGTCTCCGTATACAATCTACGGGCAACTAAAACCAAAACATACACACGACATGAAGTGCACCTCCGGAGCAGGAGAAAGTGGTTATAGTGATACAGTAACGTAATTAAATGTAGGGGATTGCGCCTGCAGGGAAGATCGTCCCCATAATCAAAAACCCTTCATAAATGAGGGGGAATCTGATAAAGTCACGCTACAACGGCCGCATCGGTCCAAACCTCCGATATAAGGTGCCATAAATCAACTTGGCATCTTCGGAGAGGTGGATGGATAAATCGAAATAGCATCTGCCCCCAGGATTCAGGCCGAACGTCCCGACGTCCCGGTCCGTCTTCCGGCGGTGGATAAACCCCACTGCAAAAGCATGACCCAAAAAGGATCCATACCATTGAGACAGGAACAACTCAACCACAAAAAGGAAAGCGGACTCGTACCTGCCATATGATAACACTCTCAAAAGAGAAAGGGCACGAGACTATGGATGACTTCCATATGTTCTTCATAAATGAAGACGGGGACGAGGTGATCTTCGAGTTTCCACCAGCACCAAAAGAGCTGGAAGATGGGATACACACTACGGCGGACAACCTAAGGAAAATTGACTGAGGGACGGAAAATGATCCGAGGCCGACATTCGTCAGTGAGCTACTATCTAAAAAATAGGTGGCCACATTAAAAGACGTGATCATGTAGTACAAAGATTTCTTCGCATGGAACTATTCCGAAATGCCAGGTCTAGATCCGAAAGTAGCAGTACATCACCGGATATAAATCCTGTCAAACAGGCGCCAAGAAGAATGCGGCTTGAATTTGAGATGAGCATCAACGCTGAAGTCAAGAAACTAATCGACTCTGGTTTCATCCAAGAAGTTCAATATCCCGACTGGATCGCTAACATCGTTCCGGTGATGAAGAAAAATGGGACGGTGCGCATCTGCGTGGACTTTCGGGACCTCAACAAAACTTGCCCGAAGCATGATTTCCCAGTACCTCTTACCGAGCTGATGATCGATAACATGTCTACCTATAAGGTCTTCTCCTTCAGGGATAGATCTTCAGGATACAACTAAATAAAAATGCAACCTGAAGACCAAAAACATACCGCTTTTCGGACTCCCCTGGGCATATTCTGCTATAAAGTGATGTCCTTCGGTTTGAAGAACACCGGCGCAACTTACGAGAGGACCATGACAAAGATCTTCGTTGATCTCATACACGATATTGTCGAATGCTACATCGATGACCTTGTGGTTAAAAGCAGATCTCACGAGGAGCATTGGGAACATCTAAAAATAGTGTTCCGATGTCTTCAGAAGTATAATCTGAAGATGAATCCTCTAAAATGCGCGTTTGGAGTCTCCTCAGGCAAATTCCTAGGATTCATCATACGGCACCGGGGTATCAAAATCGATCCCTCAAAGATCAAGGCGATTATGGAAATGCCCACACCAAGAACTCTCAAACAGTTGTGATCTTTTCAAGGAAAGCTCGCATATATCCGAAGGTTCATAACCAACTTCTCCGGAAAATGCCATCCCTACAGTCATCTAATGAAGAAGGGGACCCTGTTCGTCTGGGATTAAATGTGCCAAAATGCACTAGACGAAATCAAGCAATACCTGCAAAATCCGCCGGTATTGACCTCACCGGTTAAGAGAAAACCCCTTATCCTATATATGACAGCCCTTGAAGGTTCTTTAGGCGCGCTATGAGCATAAGAGAATGATCAAGGAAAGGAGAGAGCTCTGTACTATTTGAGTCGAGTTCTCCTGGGGGTAGAAAATAACTACTCCGCCATCAAAAAGCATTGCATCACACTGATCTTCGCGATAACGAACCTCAGACATTACGCCTTGGCATATGAGATCCATTTCATATCAAAGGTTGATCCTCTCAAATATCTGATGTCAAAGGCCATACTAATAGGAAGGCTTGCCAAATGGGCTCTCCTCCTGATGGAGTTCTCGATAACGTATCGACCCCTCAAAGTAATGAAAGGCCTGGCCATTGCTGGCTTTCTCACGGAGCATCCGATACCAGCCGATTCCCCCTTAAATTGTGAGTTGCCGGATGAACATGAGTTCGACACAATCGAAGGAGATAAAGAAGAAAATAATTCCCAATGGGAACTCTACTTCGATGGAGCATCTTTCATGAAGAGGCGAAAGCAAAACACCCCCATAATCAAAGTCGAGGTGGGCCTTATTTTCGTGACTCCGCAAGAAGGGATATTATGTTACGCCTCTTCTTAACGGAGCCAAGGACTAATAACAAAGCTAAATATGAAGCTTTGATTGCAGGTCTTGAGATCGTTGTCGATATGGGAATCAAAGACCTCCTCATATATGGAAACTCCCGGCTAGTCGTTAGCCAAGTGAATGGCGATTATGATATGTGCAAGCCAGAGCTGATAAAGTATGGCGAAAAAGTACAGCAACTGCTGGCACAAATCCCCTCCTACATCCTAGAGAGTATACCGCGTGCAGAAAACAGTAAGGCGGATGCATTAGCCAAATTGGCCAAGGAACTGGTCGATGAAGACCTTGATGATGTAAGGATCATCGTGCAAAGCCGCAGGTTTCTCTCGCCGATAAATATATCTTCAAAAGACCTGATAGAGCCATCCGAAAGAAAAGAAACAACCGAACAAGTAGCCCTTCAAATAGAGGACAAAGAAAAGGTCAATGATTGGTAGAAAGTTTTCATAGACTACTTCAAATCCCAACGAACGCCTAAAAATGCGTTGTCTAGACATCAGCTGATGAAAAGAGCTCTGTCCTTCGCCTTTGTCAACGATACTCTATATAAGAGATCTTTCGAATGTCTATGGCTAAGATACCTGAGAACAGAAGAAGCGAAGAGAGTCGTCCAAGAAACTCACGACGGACTCTGCGGTTCTCACCAAGCTGGGCCAAAGATGAAGCTAAAGATCAAAAGAATGGGTTACTATTAGAACACAATGATTCAGGACTGTATCGAATATGCGAAGCAGTGTCACTCATGCCAAATCCCCAAGGACTTCATCCACCAACATCCAAATACGCTACACCTAACAGTGTCTAGCTGGCCGTTCGAAATGTGGGGAACCGATATAATTGGCCCCATCAAACCGGCGTCGTCCAAAGGACATCGGTTTATATTGGCAACGCCCAACTACTTCTCTAAGTAGGCAGAAGCAGTACCACTAAGGGAGGTGAAGACGGAGAATATCCTCCATTTCTTCAGGACACATGTCATCATCGGTTCGGCACTCCGTGACGAATTATCTCGGATAATAGGCCAGCTTATAGAAGTCATAAAATCAGCCGCTTCACTCAACAGCAAAAAATAGATTGGAGATGCTCTTTAGTCTATAACCCTGGGCCAACGGTCTAGCTAAAGTATTCAACAAGACCTTGATAAAGATTATAAAGAAAACAGTGTCCAAAAATAAAGAGACTGGCACGAAAGGCTGCATGAAGCTCTCTGGGCATACCGAACAACGTTCAAAATGGCTACGAATACAACACCATGCATGTTGGTATTCAGCATGGAAGCAGTGCTTCCCCTAGGAATAGAATTCCTTTCTCTATGAGTAGCAGTTCGATACGAGCTGACAGATGAAGAAAATACTCTTTTTCGGCTTGAGGAGCTTGACGCGCTCGACGAAACTCACCTTATAGCACAGCAAAACCTGGAGGCTTATAAGGCAAGGATGACACGGTCATATGAAAGACTGACCAGGCCGAGAACGTTCCGCCAAGACGAACTCGTACTAGTCGTCAAAAGACCAATGATTCCCAATTATGCTAAACGAGGGAAATTTAAGCCGAACTATGAAGGCCCGTACATCATAGACAAAGTCTACTAGGGTGGAGCCTACCTGCTCATGAATATGCATGGTGAAAGACCCTTCCGGCCAATAAACGGCCGATTCCTCAAAAAATACTACGTTTGACGAGTCACGACTTAGGTCAATGATAAAAGACGATGCTCGTGTCCGCTCACTGTCTTCCTGAGTCAGAACTCTGAGAATAATATACAAAAAAGAACCTCGCCTCAAATATAGCGACATCAGATCGAGAAGTCCTTAAACTAAGTATCCGCCTCAAATATGGCGACATCGGATCGAGAAGTCCTTAAACTAAGTATCCGCCTCAAATATGGCGACATCGTACCGAGAAGTTCTTAAACTAAGTATCCGCCTCAAATATGGCGATATCGGACCGAGAAGTCCTTAAACTAATTATCCGCCTCAAATATGGCGATATCGGACCGAGAAGTCCTTAAACTAAGTATCCACCTCAAATATGGCGACATCGAACCGAGAAGTCCTTAAACTAAGTATCCGCCTCAAATATGGCGATATAGGACCGAGAAGTCCTTAAACTAATTATCCGCCTCAAATATGGCAATGACGGACCGAGAAGTCTCTAAACTAACAACGGACCGAGAAGTCCTTAAACTAAGTATCCGCCTCAAATATGGAGACATCGGACCGACATGTCCTTAAACTAATTATCCGTCTCAAATATGGCAATAATGGACCGACAAGTTCCTAAACTAACAACGGACCGAGATATCCCTAAACTAGAAACTCGCCTCAAATATGGCGACATTGGACCGAGAAGTCCCTAAACTAACAACGGTCCGAGATATCCCTAAACTAGAACCTCGCCTCAAATATGGCGACATTGGACTGAAAAGTCCCTAAACTAAAATTTCGTCTCAAACAAGGCGATAATGGACCAAGATGCCCTTAAACGAAAACTTCACCTCAAACATGGCGATAATGGACTAGAATTTCCCTAAACTAGCACATCGCCCCCAAATACGGTAATATGCTCCCTTGAGATCTGTATTGCAATCGAAGTCTTAACGGCTAAGGTTGCAACTCAAGTCTCGTTGGCAACACATCTACTCAAGCGATGAAGCCACCCCAAATCCTACCGGCAAATAGATGAGTCGCCTGCAATGAAGCTACTTTCAAGAGTTTCGCCATTTAAAAAAGGTAAGGTATGTGTTCCCGCCAAAAATTTCTACGCAAAAGAGCCCAAGGTATCAAATGGCAGCGATACGCTTAAGAAAATGCAAAGCAGTATTTTTCGGACTGTATTTTGACAAATTCCCGAATGAGAACCAGCTAAATTCTAATAGTATCGAAAGCGACTTAAAAATCTTTCGATTTGATATATTGTGGGCCTCATAATTCATCCGGGATAAAATATTATGTGCAAATGTGTTATGCACGTGTAATCTAAGTAATGCTCTACTACATGGGGGATACATTTTTAGTCCCACATCGGAAAAAAGAGAGATCTCTTCTCTACCACTCCCATATAAATAAGAGGGTATACCTCTTAGAAAAAAATGAGAATTAAATTCTCAAAGGAGCTTAGTTCTCTAAGTTAGGGCCATAACTGCCCCCACATAATGCGCATATGCGCAAGCGTCATGTGCGCTACGCGCAACGCACGTGTGCCCGCCACGTGAGCACCACGTTCAACGCACGTGCGACCGCCACGTACGCACCACGTGCGAGAATGCAATCTTCAAAGGAGCTTAGTTCTCCAAATTATGGGCCTTAACTGCCGCCCTATAATACGCATATGTGCAAGCACCATGTGTGCTACATGCGATGCATGTGCACCCGCAACGTGCGCACCATGTGCGAGGATTCAATCCTCAAAAGAGTTTAGTTCTCCAAGTTAGGGCCTTAGCTGCCCCCCATGATGTGCAAGCGCCACGTGCGACACACATTTGCCCGCCACGTGCGCATCACATACAACGCACGTGCGTCCGCCACGTGCGCAACATGTACGACGCACATGCGCCCACGCTGTGGGAAACATGTGTGTCCGCCACGTACGACGCATGTGCGCCCAACACGTGCGACGCACTTGCGCGAATGCAAAGAAGTCTTTTTCAGCAGCGAGAAGCTTAAACTCCAACCCGTTCTTCCCCCCGGACATGGTTCAAAGGGTACATCTGTCACGACCCAAAAGTGGCAGGTGACCGGCACTTAAATCACGTGACATCTAAAGACGTCGACGCGGTTCAAGTAAGCCGAAACCCGAAATCTAAACCCTTTTGAAAATATTGGAGGTGAGTTTAAAATAGTCATCAGATGGAATCAGTTTAAATAACATTTAATTTAACTAAGTATGTTTGAAAAGCACCTATAACGTTTTGATAATATAACAGAACCTCCTTTGAAAATTTTAAATAAAAACCCGATACAACTACCACAATAAAATAGCATCCCAAAGGAAGCTAGTTTTCACGTCCAAAAGACGGAACAGCCAAACAATCTATATCAGAAGTCGACTCTAAAGAGTGCGACCTCATAATTTCTAAGTCTCGCTTCTAAGTCAATAATATACTATTTCTAAGTTGATGGAGTTTCTACTAGATACAAGAATATCAGAATAATCAAGAGTGAGTACGATACAATAATAACCCACTTACCAATCAATCACCGAAAGGAATGTGTGCCCAAGCCACTGATAATCCAAGCGGTAAAACCTGCAAGAAATTGTGGCACAACGGGGATGCGTTGCCAACTCAGTGAATAAAAGTACATCTAAAGGTAGAAATATAAATGCATGACGATACCTAGGTCATAAGTATAACACTACCATAATCGTACTAATATACTATATGATATGTTTATATATCATAATGCAGCACTAACTATCATGCAACCCCAAGTAGAATATATATAAATAGGTACTGTCCCCCGAATCAGTCCTGGTCGAATCCAATAAATGAAATCTAACTCTATACCACATGATCACAATCATATCAGTATATCTATATGGATGTCCAGCATCGACATTGAAATCAGAAATTTCTCGTGTCCAACATCGACACGTAAATTCAGGTATCGTCGACACCACCTAAACAGATGATCGCCACCTGATATCCCTGGCTGCGATCGGCATCCCCTAGATATCCGCCGTGCCTAATCTGGCCCCGGTCAGTATCCCCTGGATATCTTCCGTGCTCATCACTATCTCCAGTTCGAGTATCCTCGTTAGGCTCCCCGTCTATAATGCGGCTATCCTTCCTCTCAACCCCGAACCGGGTCCACCATGTATCCAACTGTATGCCCCCCCGACTCAGTCTGGATAACTTGTAAATCCGTAACCGTATGACCCCCAACTCGGTTCGGAATCAAAATCAGAAAACACAATACTCATGGTGGACGTTTAACTCATCATATCATAAATATCAGGTAAGGAATAAAAATACTTCCATAGATTATATTGATGATATATTATATATATACATATCTAACAGTGTCCCATACCACCGATATATATCATCAGGTGTAAAATATCCAGAAAATCCATAAGAATCAAATACAGCATCTATAGTACTAATATTCGTAATTTACAACAGGAATAAAGAAATACTACGTAATTATATCACATAGGCATAATGATCTCAATTCTACTGTGTCATGGCAATACTAATGATGTGTAGTGTAGCATACGCGTCTGTGCTTGTGCAACATGGAAATCATTAGTATTTGTGCAAGTGTTCTATAGTGTAACAACCAATTTATATTAACACATGTACATATACGCATTATACAACAGAATGGTTCTACAGTAACATGGCAGTACCAATGAGGTGTAGTGTAACATATGTTTACGTGCTTGTGCAGCATAGTATTCATTAGTATTTGTGCAGTGTTCTATTAGAGTGTTCGTATCGTAGACAACGTCGATAATATACTACAAAAATGTAAAGTAATCTAAACGTAACTATTGTAATCACTCGCGATGAGCTATACCATTATCTTTAGAAATGAACGAAACGTTATGTTTGAAATAAGGAAGCTGTCCTAGATTTAAAATAGATATTCGTTTTGGAAATTGGCACTGCATTCTAGTATTTTATTAAAAGATAAAAGAATCGTGGTTTTTAAAAGAATATAGCTCACACATGTATTACATCTTAAAACGGAATATCACTTATTGCTACTAGTATAAAGAAAAAACCTTGCCGTTATTCGGCATACGAATTTCATCAATTCCAATACGTATAAACTCTTGTATAATATCTCATCATATCGCTATATCTGTATCATCTCAAGTATGGCATAATCCCTCGTATAAATCCATTAAACCATATCCATGTTGTACGGATCTAACATCACGTACGTATCTCATTTAAAACTACATATGAAACTTTATGCAAATGAAGAACATACTAAATGCAATGCTATATTAATATTTTGAATAAATACTATACTAACTAGATATCATAATAATACTTATAAGGTTACGGGGGTGCTATACGCCATCCACCCGACTTCCCCGGTAGATGTAAATCTACCCACTAATTTAAAAGCTTGATGAATTCCACACTGCTAAGTTTGTCAACTCCGTCTCGGAATCCTTCGCGATCGCACCTATAATCGTATTTAAATCACATCGAAGTAAATATTCAATTGAAAACCAAAACAACGAGCTAAGCACCCATAGGTTAGAACCTACAGCTCACTTACCCCAAAGATGATCAATTACCCCTGAACTTAACGTACGAACGTCAACGTTTCAGTTGCAGTCCAGAAATACGGAAAATCATATCGAAATGTCGGAAACTTTAAATACAACCCAACTAAACATTCTCAGATTTTTCTGTATGAATATTGGGACAATTCAAAAAATACTAAAAATCATAATTTTCCCATACAAAGCTACAGAAGAAAAACCAGCACCAAATACCCAAGGAGGGCCGGCGAGCTCGGAATTTGCCTAAATGTTGCCGGGTCAACCAATGACTTGGGGGCTTGGTCTCTAAGTTAAGTCTTATAGTGGTCCTATGATGTTTATGGTGTTTCTAGTTTTTCTAGTTCTTATACCTATTTGTTCCAGATTCAAATGAAATAAGCTAGATATCACAAAATCCCAGTTTATGATACTGCACAACTAAACATGCTACGTGTTGTATATAGAATTTTACTCCAAAACTGATACCAGCTTACATATTCAACCTACTGCTAAAATAACTTAAATAAACAATATCAAACATACCTATACACCTACAGAGAGATACCCTAAAAACCAAAACACCTAAATCCCCTACAAATCCGGCGAGCTCGGAAATTGGCTATGTGTCGCCGACCAAAATCCGAAATAAAGGGTTCGTATTCCGATGGATTATTCTAGGTCTAATTTACAAGGTTAAGGCACTGTTTGGGTTTTTAATTTACGTCTAAACTATAGCAGATTCATAAACAGAGCCTAATCTATCAAAATACGATATTTCCGATATCCGATTTCAATATTTAACTTTTCAGAACTAGAATTCTATAGAGTTTAGAGATTATACCTATGGAAATTGTGTAAAATGGAACACCAGCTCCTAAATTGTGTGTGGGAGCATCTAAGTCTTGTAGGGGCATCTAGCTTGATGATGGCCACAACTTTGTGGAGAGGGTTAAGGTTTCACTCATTGGATATGATGAATACTTAGAATTATTTTTGGTTTGGAGCTGAAAAGTGTTTTGTTCAGGTAAGATAACTAAAAGAACTCCCTAGGTGTGGTGATAAAATAGAGTGGAAGTATTATGATTTGTGTGTAGAGAATGCATGAGGTGTAGGTCAAGAGGTGGAGGTGGCATGGAGGAAGGAGGAGGTGTAAAGAGGAGAAGGAGGAGGTGGAGGGATATGAATAAGGGTGAGGTGTGTTGAGGGTGAGGGTTTAGACTTATGTTAAGATATAACCACCATACAACAATTAAAAATCTTTTTATATAAAAATCTAAATTCAAATGCAAAAGAATGAAATACTTAATTTTACACTTAAATACCATTATCATATAATAACATCTACATCCATGCTTAACATGAAATACTTGTCATGACACTTAAATATTCTTATCTTAATATGAAATCTTATATCATGTTACAATTTAAATCCATATGAAACAAAAGATATGAAATGATTTAATCTATCGCTTGAATGTCATTAGCTTAAATGTAAAATTCAATACCATGTTAAAATAATTAAAATATCATTTTTTATGGCATCACACACCTTTATTCACATTCTACCAAAATAATCACATTTTTACGGATATAATTCCGATACCAAAAGCTGTATGTGATATCACTTTTATAAACTCATTATTAATATTTATAATTTTCCAAAATGTTACAGTCTCTCCCCCTTAAAGAAATTCGGTCCCCGAATTTAAATCCATTCCCCTTCTTAAACCATTTTCTTTAATCCAATTTGCGCAAATTCAAAACAATTTTCCGGGGTCCAACTTAAAACATACAATGTCCATGAAAATAATGAAACTCCAAAGTCCCACATGAGCTAAAATTCATAACGCAACCGTGTGCGTGAAATCTCGAAATATATAAAACTCATATAACTGTAACTCTAGCGGACGCTATAAGAATTACTCCAGTTATGATGCAATTTGCCAAACACGAAAACCGTTGTGTATCCTAAGTACACAATCAATGCCATAATCGTAGTGCAATATCAGTGTACAAGACTAAGCGAAAATGTATAAATCAGATCTATAACATATCATATCAAGTGCGAAGCACGAAAACAAAATCAACCCTAATAAGTTTGCATGTGAATCTCAAACCACACGTCATGGGGTGCATGAAAACAAAATAGTGATAAGTGTAACAGGCGTGCATGAAACGATATCCACTGCATCCATTGTGCATGGAACAAAATTATACAAAATAGTATCAAGTGCATCGAGGTGCACAAATAAATCTCAAGTGCATCAAAATGCACAAAAATAAAAATCAAGTGCATCAAGGGCACAAAAATTAAAACCAAGTATACCTAGGGTATATATATAAAATCTTTTAACCATATGTATCTGATGTACACAGAAATATCAGTGAAGTGCATACGGTGTATATAACATTCCAATCGAGTGCAGTCACCTCGCACGAAAATCTCAACAAGTGCACCTGGTGTGCACAAGATATACATCAAAATGAAATTACTGTACACAGAAATCTCATCAAGTGCACCTGGTGTGCACAAATATAAATTGACCCTCAAATCCTCAAAACACATATATCAAAATAGCAGAAGTTCAGTTTTTCTTTCTCTAACGTCGAAAACGAAATGTTTTAGATCATAAAAACACAAATCGAACTCAAATAACAGCGAAGCATATTCTCTTCAATATCAAAAGATGTTTATACCAACGGAATTGGCATAGCAAGAATTACTACTTGCCGTCTGCCACGTTCTAACGTGCTCTGTCTCTAAATTCTGGTTCTTCTTGCGGATCTACCATGGCTTCTTTATGCAATCGTTCGATGAGGAGCAATGACACCATTTTTCTTATTACTGATACATCCCATCAGAGCTTCTTAGCCAGTAGTCCCGTCTTTCATAACGCAACATGTTGATGACGGAAATCTCTATTCTCTTCTTGTGTGCTAACAACTGATCCTGGGTCCAATCTTACTTATTATCAACTTTCAGAAAAAACCCCTTCAAGTCTCCTGCTGATCTCAGGTATCCAGCCTGCCCGGAACTAACACTCATTCTGAATTCACTCTCTCTTTAGTAATGACTGTCATTTCCTTAAGATTTTCCTTAAAAGTATGGTCGTACTTGCTTCTGCATTTGCTTTGAATTTTCAACATCGGCGGTGAAGAACAATTGTCCACAAAAACTCTGCATCAATATCCTATTTCATAAATTTCCAATATCAACCACTTAAAGAGCGTATCTCGACTATCCGGCGAGTTGCAAGTCATACTCGATCATGAACATACCCAGAGCCTTACAAGATTTCCAAAAAAACACGAATCCGACATCTCTGATACTCTGTAAAAGAATCTAACTAAGCTCACCTTCGAAAACTCATCTTAATTTGTCGGAGGAAAACATACTGTATGATCTCTTTCTCAAGCGACTTGCTTCTGGTCAGAGCAAGATCCATCGGAAGAAGCAAATCAATTTCACTGACCTCGTATCGGGGCGCCACTACGGATTAAAAGTCCTAACTATCCCACATCTGGACGGCTATGAATCCTACTGGTCCATCTACACTTGTAAACATCGTCAACCCTTAACTTCATGAACTCTGGAAGCAACATCTCGATAACTTCAGCAGTGATTGGTACCGCTGTCTGAACAGTACGCGACACCATGATCTTCGAAGAGGAGAAAACATCACGTCTCAAGTCCGACTGATCTCTAGCAATGACTCCACCATCTGGTGCGGATCCCGAAGAAACTCGCGTCAATATTAGAACTCGATCAAATATAAATAAACGACGTGTCTCTATATCACCGGAAAGTTATCTTGGTCAGTCTTTGTCCCCGACCAGTCTGCTCTAACCGTATCTCTAACTGCAACCCTCTCGGCCCTTATAAACATGGTGACCGAAACAATCAACATGTAATGACGAAGGTAGATCAACGGAAGAATAGAAGGAAGATCTCAAGATATAAATCCTAAGGTAATTTAGGCGGAGGATCATATCGTAAATATGCCGCGGAACATATATACGGTACGTCACACTACTTAGTACCTACTCCATCAACAAAGGTCATCTTATATAACGAAAGTTCGGGTATAAGACCCTCAAAGTCAAGTCTAAATCCTATAAGGTAAATCCAGGTAACAAAAGTGCATACCTAGATCCCATATAACCAAATCTAGACTCGAACAAAGATTAAACCAAATGCTCTGATACCAACTTTGTCACGACCCAAATGTGGCACGCGACCGGAACTTAAATCACGTGACATCTGAAGACGTCGACGCGGTTCAAGTAAGCCGAAACCCGGAATCTAAACCCTTTTGAAAATATTGGAGGTGAGTTTAAAATAGTCGTCAAATGGAATCAGTTTAAATAACATTTAATTTAACTAAGTATGTTTGAAAAGCATCTATGACGTTTTGAAAATCTAACAGCACCTCCTTTGAAAATTTTATATAAAAACCCGATAAAACTACCACAATAAAATAGCATCCCAAAGGAAGCTAGCTTTCACGTCCAAAAGACGAAACTGCCAAACAATCTATATCAGAAGTCGACTCTAGAGAGTGCGACCTCATAATTAAGTCTCGCTTCTAAGTCCACAATATACCATTTCTAAGTTGATGGAGTTTCCACTAGTTACAAGAATATCAGAATAATCAAGAGTGAGTACGATACAATAATAACCCACTTACCAATCAATCACCGAAAAGAATGTGTGCCGAAGCCACTGATAATCCAAGCGGTAAAACCTGCAAGAAACTGTGGCACACCGGGGATGAGTTGCCAACTCAGTGAATAAAAGTTCATCTAAAGGTAGAAATCGAAATGCACGATGATACCTAAGTCATAAGTATAGTACTACCATAATCGTACTAATATACTATATGATATGTATATATATCATAATGCAGCACTTACTATCATGCAACCCCAAGTAGAATATATATAAATAGGTACTGTCCCCCGAATCAGTCCTAGTCAAATCCAATAAATGAAATCTAACTTTGTACCTCATGATAACAATCATATCAGTATATCTATATGGATGTCCAGCATCGACATCGAAATCAGAAATCTCTCATGTCCAACATCGACAACTAAATTCACGTATCGTCGACACCAACTCAACAGATGATTGCCACCCGATATCTCTGGCTACGATCAGTATCCCCTGGATATCCGTCGTGCCCAATCTGGCCCCGGTCAGTATCCCGTGGATATCTGCCTTGCTCATATCTATCTCCGGTTCGAGTATCCTCGTTAGGCTCCCCGCCTATAATGCGGCTATCCTTCCTCTCAGCCCCGAACCGGGTCCACCATGTATCCAACTGTATGCCCCCCGACTCAGTCTGAATAACTTGTAAATCCGTAACCGTATGACCCCCAACTCGGTTCGGAATTAAAATCAGAAAACACAAAACTCATGGTGAACGTTTAACTCATCATATCATAAATATCAGGTAAGGAATAAAAATACTTGCATAGATTATATAGATGATATATTATATAAATACATATATAACAGTGTCCCATACCACGATATATATCATCAGGAGTAAAATATCCAGAAAATCCATAAGAATCCAATACAGCATCTATAGTACTAATATTTGTAATTTACAACAGGAATAAAGAAATACTACGTAATTATATCACATAGGCATAATGATCTCAATTCTACTGTGTCATGGCAATACTAATGATGTGTAGTATATCATACGCGTCTGTGCTCGTGCAACATGGCAATCATTAGTATTTGTGCAAGTGTTCTACGGTATAACAACCTATTTATATTAACACATGTATATATATGCATTATACAACAGAACGGTTTTACAGTGACGTGGCAGTACCAATGAGGTGTAGTGTAACATATTTTTACATGCTTGTGCAGCATAGTATTCATTAGTATTTGTGCAGTGATCTATCAGAGTGTTCGTATCGTAGATAACGTCGATAATATACTGCAAAAATGTAAAATAATCTAAATGTAACTATTGTAATCACTCGATATGAGCTATACCATTATCTTTAGAAATGAACGAAACGTTATGTTTGAAATAAGGAAGCTGCCCT
Organism: Agapanthus africanus; assembly: GCA_030015575.1. Lineage (NCBI taxonomy): Eukaryota > Viridiplantae > Streptophyta > Magnoliopsida > Asparagales > Amaryllidaceae > Agapanthus > Agapanthus africanus. The sequence continues at coordinate 133,812,769 of CM057342.1, forward strand.
AGATTTAAAATAGATATTCGTTTAGGAAATTGGCACTGCATTCTAGTATATTATTGAAAGATAAAAGAATCGTGGTTCTTAAAAGAATATAGCTCACACATGTATTACATCCTAAAACGGAATATCACTTATTGCTACGAGTCTAAAGAAAAACCTTGCTGTTATTCAGCATACGAATTTCATCAATTTCAATACGTATAAACTCTTGTATAATATCTCATCATATCGGTATATCTGTATCATCTCAAGTACAGCATAATCCCTCGTATAAATCCATCAAACCATATCTATGTTGTACGGATCTAACATCACGTACGTATCTCATTTAAAACTACATATGAAACTTTATGCAAATGAAGAACATACTAAATGCAACACTATATCAATATTTTGAATAAATACTACACTAACTAGATATCATAATAATACTTATAAGGTTGCGAGGGTGCTATACGCCATCCACCCTACTTCCCCGGTAAATGTAAATCTACTCACCAACTTAAAAGCTTGCTGAATTCCACACTGCAAAGTTTGTCAACTCCGTCTCGGAATCCTTCGCGACGCACCTATAATCGTATTTAAATTACATCGAAATAGATATTCAATTGAAAACCAAAACAACGAGCTAAGCACCCATAGGTTAGAACCTACAGCTCACTTACCCCAAAGATGATCAATTCCCCTGAACTTAACGTACGAACGTCAACGTTTCAGTTGCAGTCCAGAAATACGGAAAATCATATCGAAATGTCGGAAACTTTAAATACAACCCAACTAAACATTCTCAGATTTTTCTGTATGAATATTGGGACAATTCAAACAATACTAAAAATCATAATTTTCCCATACAAAGGCACAGAAGAAAAAACCAGCACCAAATACCCAAGGGGGGCCGGCGAGCTCGGAATTTGCGTAAATGTCACCGGGTCAACCAATGACTTGGGGGCTTGGCCTCTAAGTTAAGTCTTATAGTTGTCCTATGATGCTTATGGTGTTGCTAGTTTTTCTAGTTCTTGTACCTATTTTTTTCCAGATACAAATGAAATAAGCTAGATATCACAATATCCCAGTTTATGATACTGCACAACTAAACATGCTACGTATCGTATATAGAATTTTACTCCAAAACTGATACCAGCTTACAGATTCAACCTACTGCTAAAATAACTTAAATAAACAATACCAAACATACCTATACACCTACAGAGAGATAACCTAAAAACCAAAACACCTAAATCCCCTACAAATCCGGCGAGCTCGGAAATTGGCTACGTGTCTCCGGCCAAAATCCAAGATAAAGGGTTCGTATTCCTATGGATTATTCTAGATCCAATTTACAAGGTTAAGGCACTGTTTGGGTTTTATAATTTACATCTAAAGTATAGCAGATTCATTAACATAGCCTAATTTATCAAAATACTATATTTCCGATATCCGATTTCAATATTTAACTTTTCAGAACTAGAATTCTATAGAGTTTAGAGATTATACCTATGGAGATTGTGTAAAATGGAACACCAGCTCCTAAATTGTGTGTGGGAGCATCTAAGTCTTGTAAGGGCTTCTAGCTTGATGATGGGCACAACTTTAAGGAGTGGGCTAAGGTTTCGCTCATTGGATATGATGAACACTTAGAATTATTTTTGATTTGGAGCTGAAGAAGTGTTTTGTTCAGTTAAGATAACTAAAAGAACTCCCTAGGTATGGTGATAAGATAAAGTGGAAGTATTATGATTTGTGTGTAGAGAATGCAAGAGATGGAGGTCGAGAGGTGGAGGTGGCATGGAGGAAGGAGGAGGTGTAAAGAGGAGAAGGAGGAGGTGGAGGGATATGAATAAGGGTGAGGTGTGTTGCGGGTGAGGGTTTAGACTTAGGTTAAGATATAACCACCATACAACAATTAAAAATCTTTTTATATAAAAATCTAAATTCAAATGCAAAAGAATGAAATACTTAATTTTACACTTAAATATCATTATCATATAATAACATCTACATCCATGCTTAACATAAAATACTTGTCATGACACTTAAATATTCTTATCTTAACATGAAATCTTATATCATGTTACAATTTAAATGCATATGAAACAAAAGATATGAAATGATTTAATCTATCGCTTGAATATCATTAGCTTAAATGTAAAATTCAATACCATGTTAAAATAATTAAAATATCATTTTTTATGGCATCACGCACCTTTGTTCACATTCTACCAAAATAATCACATTTTTACGTATATATTTCCGATACCAAAAGCTGTATGTGATATCACTTTTATAAACTCATTATTAATATTTATAATTTCCAAAATGTTACAACATCCTTCCACACCATCGATATATGGCGCTGTAATCTCTCAGTGTCGTCGGAGGGGTGGTGGGTCCCAACGACCAATGATTCTTCTTTCCAAAAAAAAGAGAAGGAGACCACCCCATAAGCTTCTAAAAAATATATAGAAGACTCCCAAAAGCTCCCACAAAACAAAAGAGAATTTAATTCTCAAACAAAGATTTTAACCCTTCTCAAATAACTTAGTTCTTTCTATGGATCTGAGATCCGCAAGACAAATCTTCCAGAAGTTGAGAATTTAATTCTCATCGGAAAAATCTTGTTCCTGAGAATCAAAGATTCATAGAAGAACAAATTTGAAAAGAAAGAAGATAGAGTTCAAATCAAGAACTTAGTTTCTTCAAATCAAGAACTTAGTTCTTTAAAGAACCCGACTCAAGATCCTCAAAATAATGATCTTGGCGATCCTTAACGGTCAAAACACCATTATAAGAGGTTTAACCTCTCGGCGAAGATGGAGTTCAAATCAAGAACGTAGTTTCTTCAAATCAAGAACTCAAAATTGATTCAAGATCCTCAAAATAATGATCTTGGTGATCCTTAATGGTCAAAACACCATTAAAAGATGTTTAACCTCTCGGAGAAGATGGAGTTCAAATCAAGAACGTAGTTTCTTCAAATTAAGAACTTAGTTCTTTAAAGAACTTAGTTCTTTAAAGAACTTGATTCAAGATCCTCAAAATAATGATCTTGGTGATCATTAATGGGCAAAACACCATTGAAAGAGGTTTAACCTCTTGGAGAAGATGGAGTTCAAATCAAGAACTCGGTTCTTTAAAGAACCCGATTCAAGATCCTCAAAATAATGATCTTGGTGATCAAAATACCATTAGCAGAAAAACATCAGCAGAGATTAAATCTCCAAAAGAACTCAGCGGTTCACGCGAAAAGCATATGAGCACTCAAGGCCAAGTTATATAGCGCCTCACGTGAAATACACGTGAGCACCGGGAAAAATTAGTGCTTAGCACTATTGGAGCACCTCACGTGAAACACACGTGAGCACCACAAAAGTTAGTGCTTAGCACTATTGCAGTGCCTCATATGATATACACGTGAGCGCTATATGCAGCTAAGTGCTTAGCACTCCTAGGTATTATAGAAACCCAATCTACGAATGATGACTCCTCAATTGATGATGACCAAAACGATATTCATCCAACATTCCCCCGAAAGAAATCTTAGTTTCAAAATATGACTAATGATTTCTGGGCTTAACCATCAATTCGTTTTCCCTCAAACATGGATATTGGTTCAAAGGTACATCTCTCCATACCTCTGATACATGTCGTTGTAATTTTTCAACGTCTTCAGAGAGGTGGTGGGTCCCGATAACCAACAACTCTTTAGTGCACTCCCAAACCGATGGGCACATCCCAATACGGACCGAAACGTCCTTAAACTAAAACAATAGAGCCCAAATGCTCTTTTGTTGGATCTGAATGATCCTAAAACCCTGTTAAGTAGATCTTAGTCTCAAATTGGACTAACGTGTCCTTAACAAAAAACCAACCGAGCCCCCAAATGCTCACATACATTTAAGTTGATTTTGATCTCAAAATAGATCAACGATCCTTAAATCAACCCAAACCAAATTTAAGATATACGGATTTGGATTAATCCACGCCCTATAGGCGGCAACATAAATTAGTCTCCGTATGCAATCCATGGGCAACCAAAAATAAAACAAACACACACGACATGAAGTGAACTTCTAGAGCAGGAGAAAGTGGTTACCGTGATGCGGTAACATAATTAACTGCAGGGGCTTGCGCCTGCAGGGAAGAGCGTCCCCACAATAAAAAAAACCCCTCGCAAACGAGGGACAATCTGACGAAGTCTGCTACAACGGCCGCATCTATCCAAGCCTCCGATATACGGTGCTATAAATCAACTTGGCATCATCGGAGAGGTGGATGGATAAAACCAAATAGCATCTGCCGCTAAATTCAGGCAAGACGACCTACACGGTTTCGTCTCCGTTTTCGGTGGTAAACAGATTCTGTCACGCCCGGTGGGACCTTTTCATCTTTCCACTCCACACTTCGTGTGTCGTGTTCGTGAACAAATCGCGGTTTAATATGGTTGCCCCTGGATTTAAGGTACTAAGATTTGGTGTCTTGCTCCTATGCAGAAGAGAAGAGAAATCGATGGCTTCCAACTGCACCTGCAACAGCAACTCCCATTCCGTTCCAGCCGGAGGAGTGACTTACGGCCCCAAGCGGCCTCCATCTTCGTAATGCCAGTGGAACCGGTGACTCAGGCCACCACTGGATTATTCTTTGGGACCATGATCCCGCTAGCAAGCTTCAGTGCAACAGTGCCATCACAGGAAGCTCCAAAGAAGTCAGTCTTCGATTGACTTGCAGCCACCACGGCCCCTCTCGATGGGTCGTCCAAGTCTTCCACCTCAGTCCTCAATAGAATGAGCCAAAGTTACAGTGGGCCTACAAAGAGGCTCGCAATACCTGAAAGGGTTGTCCTGAATCGAATAGCCATTCCAGTTCTGGCAAATGAAGTCATCAAAGGGGCTTCTCCTACTAAAGGGTCGGACTTCACAAGATTGGCCATTCCAACTCCTGCTTTCGGCGAAGTCATCAAGACTGCTCCCCCTACCAGAAAGTCGGCCTTTGAAAGATTGGCCGTTCTATCTCAACGGATGTCAGTTTTCAACAAGCTGGCACCAGCGGTAGCCTCTAACCAAAGCAGGAGCACGACGGAGCCACTTTAACAACTGAGGTGGTCCAATCATCAAGACATGCTCGATGTCGCCACTGGTGCTGAGTGAGGAAAGCTAGGGGCAAATCTCCCTCCGGACTTACTCTACCAGTTCCAATGGTAGAAATTGACGCTGCTGTTCTAACTGGGGGTGAGAAAGAACTCCCCAAGCGTTGTATTGAAGAAGTCTTCCCCGCCTACTAAAAACATGATGTAGGCAAAGCTGGAGCAACCCCCTCAGCGGTTGTCCTCCAAAATCCATAGAGTCTGGCGGAAGGTCTAAGATTCTGTGATCAATAAAGACTACTCCCACCGACTGAAGAAAACGAAGGCTCGGCAAGAGGAGGACCATCCCTCCGTCGTACCACGGAAGGTATCGTCTGCATGGGTGCCTGCTACAACGGCCCCCTCAATTTCGACCTCCCACAAAAGGAGAAGGCCAGAGAAGATCCCCATGCCTATGGCAAATTTCAAAGGCAGTGGACCCAAACGCCATAAGTCTGGGGGCATGGTAGTACACACGGTTTACATAGCTTCCGGGAAAAAGGAAAGTCGTACTTCCACGGGTCATCGACCACTCACATGGTCTGTGACAAAAGCTCAGGAGCAATAACAAAAGCTCCAGGAGATGCTGACAAAGATGGCCGCACTCACTGGGCAGAAAGAAAGCCCGGAAGCATCGCCCAAATAGCGCCAAGATCAGGAGGCCGATACGGAGTTCCTGCAAAGGGTGCTGGAGAGAAAGGATAAGAAGGCCATGGAACAAGCCTCTAATATGAAGCAAATGGCGCTCCTGTTCCAAGACATGGTTGAGATGATGATCCAGCCAGACCCTCCAGCCGAAGATCCACCGATAATCATTGAAGACGACAGAGGGGAGACATCAATCCCTCCTCCGGATGTCTCAGCAGCCCAAGAAGAGACAATTTCCATAGCTGCCCTTGATGACTACATAGCTCAACAAATACGAGCTCATCAAGCGAGTGAAGCGGCAGGCCAAGTCGTCAGAACTGGGCAACCTTACCCAGGCTGGTACGATCAAATCAAGTATCCGCCAGGATATACGATCCCTAAGTTCTATGTGTATAAGAGGATGGGCAATCCACACCAGCACGTTGCTCAATTCAGAGCTTTCTACGGTAATATTAGAGGCGACGACAAACTGCTGCTTCGCCAGTTTGTTGGCAGCTTGTCGGAGACGGAATTTGAATGGTACTCCGAGCTCCCAAATGATTCTATCAAAACGTTCACGGAGATGGAATTACTATTCACACAGCGGTTCATAAGCGCAAGAGAGCGCACCCCAATCATGGCATTAATCAATGCCAGGGTGAAGCCAGGAGAGACCTGGGTTAAATACGCAATTCGGTGGTGGAACCTATGGTCAAAATGCGAACAACGCATCAAAGAAGCTCCTGCCGTGGGCATGTACGTAGGGACCCTCGATCCTCATGCGACTATATCCCAGTTTATGATGTTCTTCAAGCGGACTACCTTCCAGGCCTTGATTGACAAGCTGGCCCAAATGGACCAGATAGGCCATAGGCAGTCCTATTCAAAAATGGATCCCCGGAATGAAAAGGGCAAAGAGAAAGCGACCTTCGTTGCTAACACTCAACAGCAACCAATTGACCCAAAACCGGTTTCTCACCAAAGCGACACACGCCCACACCGATCCCTCGAAGAGAAGCTAGGACATCCTTACTCATTTCCCCGGGATAAAATAAGAAGACTGTTCGAACTGGTGGTGCACAACAGGCTCATCACTCTGCCGGATCCAAACCGCCCACTACAGCCTGGTGATGTCAACAGTCCCAACTACTGCCCCTATCACAGAGTAATGGGTCACCCAATCGAAGATTACTACATCTTCAAAAACTGGGTTGGGGACCAATACCAACAAGGCAAGTTCACGCTGTCCGAAAACTGGAAGGTAAACCTGCCACAGAAGCACGCTCCTAAAAAGGTGTATACGCCGGGGGCATCATGTTAATTTATAGAAGAAGCTCCGTGGGAAGTTGTCCTTTCAGCTAAAACTAAGAGAATGCTGAAGGATCTTCAAGCATGTCCGACAATCAAATGGAAAAGCCCGCTAGAGCACGAGATCATTGAGGGGATGCTTAAACCGCGCTCAACACTGAAAGCTGGAAACGATGGACAAAACACCCAGGTCAAGCCTTCAAAGTTTTCGAAGAAAAAGAAGAAGGCCAAGAAGCCCGTACATCCTGATAACGAGTGTACGGACCTGCAAAAGTACATTGACGCGCTGGAGAAGTACAACCAGAAGGTGCGAACCCCAGTCACTCTCGAAGAGTTTCTCAATCATATCCTTGAGAACGGAGACAGCGACAATGATGAGGGGAACAACTCGTCAGAAGAATCCGAGGATTATGTAGCGAGTTGCCACATGGTTTCTCACTCTTCGTTAAAAGACGAAGAAACTCCCTCGGCGTCGCAGAGCAACGCGGGGAAACTGGGGGCAGGATCGGTCCCAAGAACCCTGGAACCGTTAGACGGCCTAATTGACAGGCTGCTGAACGAAGCCCTTCAGAAGAGAAAAGCTAACCGAGAGCGTGAAACGGCCATTTATGAAAAGGCCAAACGTCGGCGTCAGAATTAAGAAGCTGCGGCGAGGACGAGTCTTGAAGTACTCCAACCAGATCGAAGCACACCCGCGGTAGACAAAAGAAGGTTTAAGACGGGGAAACGGTTCGCCAAAGCCCTATCTATGAGGATGAAGCTGCTACCTTTCAAAGGAAATGCTCCCGGGAGTACGTGCCTCGATGAAGCGGATGTACATCCGAACTACTGCTTATAGCATCGGAGGGTTACACACTCTACCAAAGAGTGCGGTGCCTTCAAGAAGTGGTGGCAATGATACGTTATCCACCGACATCACTTTAAGAGGATGAAGCATGAAGCTCGTCGACAGGGAAAAAGTGCGACAGATGAGCGTGGAAAAATGACTGGCAACTGTTATATGGTTGATGTCAGTTTGACAAAAGGGAAAACTCAAGTTCTCACATTCGGAAGCGATTCTGTGGAAGAAAAAACCCTTGGCCCTCTCTTCAAAGAATCCACCTTTGAAAAAAAAGAAGAGGCGAAGAAATGCGAGAACATTCAGCTACGTAACCGCACGCTGCCTGAGAAGGACCTCGGGCCAACAAACAAAGGTTCGAGCAGAAGAGACAAGGAGAAGGAAAAAGTCCTTGGGGAAATTGCCCTCGATGATGGAGTCACCAAAGAGCTTGCAGCCAAAGACCCGCCTAAGAAAAATAAGGTGGATTACAATGTCCTGGCATACCTGAGGAAGATACCCTCACAACTGAGCATACTGGATGCTCTCCTCCTATCCAAAGAAGCATAAGATTCTCTGATCAAGGCACTGCAAGAGCCTGATCAATTCAAAGCTTTCTTTACGAAAGAAAAGATGAAGGGCGAGCTGGCAGAGGTTCATACAACCAACATCACATTCGGCGATGAAGATCTCCTCCTCAGAATGTGCGAGTACAACCGTCCTCTATATGTCACCGGGTACTGCCATGACATTAAGATAGGGAAGATCCTGGTCGACAACGGGTCCTCTGTCAACCTTCTCAATGTGAGAGTGCTGAAAGAGATCTGCATGAATGTTCAGTACCTTGCTCGGGACAAAATTACCATCTCCGGGTTCGACTCGCAGTCATCACGGACGCTTGGGTCTGTGATACTGACATTACGCTTTGGGATGCTCATCACTGACATCAAATTTCATGTCATTGACGCCAAGAATTTCTATATCACTCTGCTCGGTCGGTCTTGGTTACACGAATAGAACATCATCTTTTCTATACAACATCAGTGTATGAAGTACTTCAAAGACGGCCTCGAGTACGCAGTTACAAAGGAGCTAAACCCATTCTCCATAAATGAAGTCCGCAAATATGAAGACGCCAAGTACTTCTTACCAGACTTTGAAGACACGGAAAGATGTCGTAAGCCGGAGAATAAACAAAAAGCCCAAGGCAACAGGTCAGGACCATCTACTCCTATGTTGGTCTTTGGTAGTGACTCTGAGGACGAAGTCAATGCCGTATTCTCCGTTCGCCTATCAGTACAATCCATTACTAGAACTGATCAGAGTTTACAAATTACCATGGTTCCGCAGCAGCATTACAGGTAACTTGATGCGCTCGATATGTATAATGTACAAGAGCTGCAGACCTTCTACGTCCCCCTAAGCGAAGAGATGAAAATGCGATCCTCTTCTACCAATCTACGGAGACAAAAGTGAAAAAAGAAGTCTGGCATGACACCGATTTTACACTTGACAGGCTTCAACCAATCCGTCTGCTTAGATATTACGCAAAAGGATTGAAGAGGCCATTAAAATGCCAGGGTGTACCCTTCAAACAAACTGCTCGACATGCCCAGTTTTACAACAAGATTTGGGACGTTCCCGGGACTCGGCTAAAGATGCCCAATGGGAGGATAGAGACGACCGGTCTTAGATATGTTCGTTCCAAAAAATGAGAGCGGTTCTACGGCTGCCATGTTATAAATGACCCCGGAGGAGAAAGGAATGCTTTTCCAGATAGCGCCGATATTGAACAAGAGCGAAATCCCGCTGTAAGAATACCAAGTCAGTCATTCGAAGAACAGATTGATAAGCTAATAAGGGAAGCGGGTTAAAAGGTTCAGAATGACCACAGCCGCGAAATGGCCATTTACGAGGAAGCCAGGATGCAACGCCTCATTCAGTATTCTATGGAAAGAGAAGACTATGATGCCCTTCACCCTCAGCCCGTTGTGCGCTCTCGTGGCAAGGGAAAATCCCGACGTAGAGGCAACAACAAGCTGAAGAACAGGAATGACGTTCAAAAACAGAGAAGCGAATCCAAGAAGACACGTGATCGAGAAAAAGTCAGCTGGAACCCGTCTTTTATGAAGAAGATGGGTCGAGAGTACTCATTCCTTCAAGACAAGACGAGGAAAATATTCAACCTTGTCATGAAGTATCAAATGATGACACTCCCGGAGTCTCGGTACCCCGAACAGATATATAAGGTCCATCACCCGGATTATTGCTCCTACCACTGATTAATAGGATATCCTCTTAGAGACTGCTTCACCTTCAAAGACTGGGTCGAAGACCAGTATCAGCAAGGCAACTTTTCTCTATCTGAAAGTTGGAGGGTAACTCCACCATGAAAGCATGAGCCAAAAGTAGCCTATATTGCGAGAGTAAGTCCAGATCAACATCGTGCTTGGAAACGAACTCGTACCTGCTACGTGATAACGTTGTCAAAGAAAGGGGAGCACGAAAATATGGACAACCTCTCCCACTGCTTCACAGACGAGGATGAGGACGAGGAAATCTCAGGATTTCCACCGGCGCCAAAAGAGCTGGAAGATGGGATACACACCACAGCCGATAATCTGAGGAAAATTGACTTAAGGGCGGAAGACGTGCTTATGCAGTATAATGACTGCTTCGCGTGGAACTATTCCGAGATGCCGGGACTAGATCCAGAAATAGCTGTGCATAAACTGGCGATATCACCGAATGTCAAGCCAGTTAAACAGACGCCAAGAAGAATGCGGCTCGAACTCAAGATGAGCATCAATGCTGAAGTCAAGAAACTAATCGACTCCGGCTTCATCCAAGAAGTTCAATATCCTGACTGGATCGCAAACATTGTCCCATTGATGAAGAAAAATGGGACGGTGCGCATCTGTGTGGACTTCCGAGACCTCAACAAAACTTATTCGAAAGATGACTTCCCAGTGCCTGTTACCGAGCTGATGGTCGATAACACATCTACTCATCAGGTCTTCTCCTTCATGGACGGATCTTCGAGGTATAATCAAATAAAGATGCATCCCAAAGACCAAAAGCACACCTCCTTTCGAACCCCGCTAGGCATATTCTGCTATAAGGTGATGCCCTTTGGCTTGAAGAACGCAGGTGCTACCTATCAGAGGGCTATGATGAAGATCTTCGATGACCTCATACATGAGATTGTCGAATGTTATATCGACGACCTCACGGTGAAAAGCAAATCATACGAGGAGCACTGGGAGCATTTGAAAATAGTGTTCTAGCTTCTTCGGAAATATAAACTGAAGATGAACCCCCTGAAATGTGCATTTAGAGTCTCCTTAGGAAAATTCCTAGGCTTCATTATACGACACCGAGGCATCGAAATAGACCCATCAAAGATCAAAGCGATTATGGAAATGCCCGCACCAAGAACTCTCAAGAAATTGCGGCCTCTCTAAGGAAAGCTCCCGTATATCCGACGGTTCATAACCAATCTCTCTGGAAAATGCCACCCCTATAGCCATCTAATGAAGAAGGGACCCCATTTGTTTGGGGTCGTAAATGCCAAAATGCACTGGATGAAATCAAGCAATATCTGCAGAACCCACCGGTACTGACCGCTCCGGTCAAGGGAAAGTCCCTCATCTTATACACAACAGCCCTTGAAAGTTCTTTAGGCGATCTATGGACACAAGAGAACGATCATGGAAAAGAGAGAGCTCTCAACTATTTAAGTCGAGTTCTTCTGGAGGCAGAAAACAATTACTCCCCCATTGAAAAGCACTGCTTGGCAGTGATCTTCGCGTAAACGAAGCTTCGACATTATGCCTTGGCGCATGAGGCTCATCGCATATCAAAGGTGGATCCTCTCAAATATTTGATGTATGAGCCATGCTAACGGGAAAGCTTGCCAAATGGGCCCTCCTCTTAATGGGGTTTGATCAGTCGAAAATATTGCATTCTTAACCCATCAATTTCCCCACTCTTTCTAATAATATAAAGGTGTTTGGTATAAATATAGCACATATTAGCAATTCGTTTGCACAATATCAAATACATGCATGATTTTGTGTGTTTATTACTACACGCATGATTTTGTACATCTCAACACTTTTCATTAAGATTGTGTGCAGAAAATTCTTTAGGTCAAAGAACCAAAATCACAAAAGTGCCAATAAATTACAGCAAGTCAAAGAATTCAAATCTGGCAGAGATTCAGAAGAGATAAAAAGATTCCAAATATCAGAAGAAGACCTAAACATCAACAGAAGAAGAGCACAGAATAATGATGAAGAGATCTCATTAAATGGCCGTGGATCCACGGCCGAGTCGGCCGAGTTACCGCGGTTCCAAGGCCGAGTTGAGGGGTTAGGGTGACGTGTCTCTCCAGAAGCTTCATTCTAACAACCTCGCTTACCTTAGATGCTCCAGTGTAACAGACTTCTTCTGGAAACTTCTCTGCATGACAACTTTCTTCTAGAAGGCTCCTTGTAACAACCTTATTCTAGAAGGCTCTCTCCATCAACCTTATTCTAGAAGGTTCTCTCTAATAACCTAGCTTTTAGGAGGGAAATTTGAATTTGAATTTATAAAAGGAGATCTAGATCTAGGGTGGAGGTTGTTCACTAATTGGGTGGTTCATTAATTGGGGGTTCAATAATTTCACACACATGTTGAGTGACACAACTTGTGATCCAATCCAAACCCTAACCCAAATCAAATCCCAAAGCCAAATCAGGATCTATTGAGAAGCAAATCAAGCGAGCAATCAACGATCCTTCATCACAACGTCGTTCGTCATCCGAGCAAGAGATCTACGACGATCCGCGACTCACGGCGATCGAGCTTCGCAAAGATCGACGACAAATGCACCTCTTCAAAGGAGCGATCGGGAGTTTAATCTTGTATCTCGAATTGAGGAGTTGTGTAAATTTGAAGAAAATTTAATGAAGGTGATAAATTGTTAATTCTCGTTTTCATTACATTCTTGCATTATGAAATTCTTCATTCTTGATTCTTTAATTTTCATGATGTGTGAGTGAAATCTCCGCTTGTAGAGGATTCAAGAGAATCGGTAGATCTAGTGATGATAAGATCCTTTTCCTAATCTTAAGTCTTATAAGATTTGTGAACATTAGGAAAAATAATCATCAATGACCTAATTTGGAGCGAGATCACATTCTTGATAATTTCGTTGCAAACTAGGGATTAAACGATTGATGATTCTCTTTGCTAAAGGCTAGATCCAAATGATGATCAATGAAAAGACAAGGGATAGAGAAGGAAAAACCCTAATTTCTTCAATAGATCCCTAATCTTCATTCGTCACCATAGTTCTGTTAGTTGTATGTATGCCCTAGAGGCCAGTATTGTATAGATTATGTATATTATATTAGATGCTTGGACATATATAGAGATGACTTTCTTGCTCGACATGATAGTATGCTATCTAGTTGATCTTTATCTTAACATGTACACTTGTCTCTTTATACTGTCTTATAGTTACATGTTGGGAAAGCCTTTAGGATGTGTACTTGACTACCTGGACTATGATGCAGATCATACTAGTGAGGACATGGTGGTCCATAAGTACATCCTTCAAGGTCCCTAGTCGTGGGTGTATCGAGACGGGGCATCGATATACCAGAGTAGACTAGCGTATACGCTTCTCGACCCATGTGATGGGCGATGGATGATCCCATATCCATTGGTGTTTGACATCAGAGATGGTATACGGGTGCTCAGTGGAGACTGGGTACACTGGACGGACTCGCCGAGAACTCCCAGATGGTATTATACCTCACGTCAGATGGCAGTTCTCAGATGACACTTGTACAGGTTAGTCTGTAGACCCGAGATCGTCATAGAGTCTTGTGTGATTCCCACTGTGCTTTGATCTCCACCTTACCACGTCCATGAGGGCGTGCAAAACGGTGGTCTTTGGGTACAGTCCCGAGTCACATGGAGGCAATGAGCGATAGGAGGGGTTTCGTCTCTCCCGGTATTGGGAGTTGATGTTGCGCTGTGCTCGATTGGCCATAACGGGGAAGTCCCTGGCCAGGGCTGATCAGAGATTTGCTGGTAAGTGTTACCAGTAGTTTCTCGACCCGTTACGAGCCTCACATCGGCACGACTTATCGGGTTATTGGGGTCTGATGTTTACCACCCCTAGACTTGATATGCGACATATCAGACGAAGAGACCGGACTGTACGGTAAGTGTTACTGGTCGGATTCCCAGGAGTGTGAGCGGGATAGCTCGTCGATCTTCTGATCGCTCAATACCCGGGTGGTCGTTACGTTTAGCAGACCGCTTGCGGCTTGTGGGTGCTTGATATGATCATCATCTGCTACCGGCGTATTGACGAGTCTTTAGAGTCCTACACAGAGGTTTCCTGGTTCAAGCGAAACGAAATAGGAGCGCATATGAGATATGTGCGGGACCGAGAATGATGCGTGTATGTGATACCGTATTTGATTCTCGCGATAAATGTTTCGATTGGTTGTATGCGATATGACCTAGTTATCGAATCATTGATTCGATAAGCCGATACATTGAATACTAGTCGGTCGTGTGCGACATGACCGGATCATTGAATCAAGTGTTGATTTAATGATTTAATGTATAATTATATATTTGATATATTACTTTGCATTAACTAGTATTGGTTCACTTTAAACGGATTTTTCTCACTTGGATTGCACATTGTATATGTGATATACTTTTGTGCACATATAAGTATCATGTTTGATAATACTTGATCATATGGTTAAGTGTATGGAATTAAACCATAGTTAACTTGAGATTAGGGTTTTAATTATGCATTTATTCATTTAATTGTTTATTCATTTATTTGGATAAAGCTTAAGTGGAGAATGGTGGCATTTCTTGTTTTATGTTGAAGCTTCATGAAGCCTTGACTTTATGCAACCATTCTTGTCCACTTGTTTAACCCTAACTCTCCAAATAACCATGGTTGATTCTCTACACTTAACCTTAGTTAGAATTATGATAAGTATAGATTTTTCTTTTCATTTTAAATAACTTATCATAATTCTAGCTCTTCTTCTTCTTCATCTTCAAAAGAAAAACTTAGATGCCATCAATGGCAACTTGAGTTCTAGTGAGAGAATTACAAATCTAAAGTGAACCCATCTCCTATTTCTTCACCCTCTACCTCTTGCCAAGTTGTTTTGGGTGTTCTCTTCACAAGTTTCACAACTTTGTGAAGTCGGAGCTTGAACTAGTGCAACCTCGACGTAGATCGTCTTTGACACGAAGCCGACGACCAAGCTCGCCCGTTTTTCCGATGAAGCCGATGAAAGAGTCGAGGATTCATGATGGACAGCGAGGGCATGACCACGTGGAGCTAAGGAGGTGGAAATCCGGATCTACAAAGGTTGTAGCATCTAACCTTTAGTTAAAATGTTAACTAGTTTACCATTTCGCCTAAACTTCTAGTACACGATCCGTGTTAGGGTTTCTCGGCTCCCATTATTTTTGAAATTGGCATGGTTGATGCCTTGTGAGACTTCATTTGGATGCCTAGGAACCCTACAGTGGTATCAGAGCCTAGCTAGAGCCTTAGGCGAAATCTAGACGCGATTTGAAGCCCGAACGAACCCGAAACCCTAAACCAAACATGCTCTCTGTACATTTTCTAAAATCTGGGATTTTTCAATATTAAAAATACGCAGAAAAATAAGCAGGAAATTATAAGGTTTACTGTGAAATTCGTAAGTGTAATTCCACTATGCCAGCGCGGATCCGCGGCATGAGCATGGCTCATGCGGCGGATCCGCGGTCGTACGGCCAAATTATTTAAATAATTTTAGACAGTAATCCTTAGTTTCCAGTGGTGATTTTCCTGGGTATTTTTAATAATTATTCAAGAGTTGAATTTTCTGGGGTTGCTTTGGGGATTCGGTGTTTCGATCGTGGTATCAAATTTCGTCTTTGTGTATTTCCAGATAATTTTTAGAATATGTTAAAAAGTTCGACCGGATATAAATACCCAATTTTTTCCCTGTCGGGAAATTTCCAAGTGTTGGATTTTTCCGTAGTTTAACGACGTTCTAAGTAGTGCAAGTAACGCGATGGACCCTCTAGAAGACAACAAACCTTAACTCGATTATGTGACCGTCTTGAACTGCCCTTTGAACCTTCGTGTTTGGGGCAGTACGGCGTGCCACATGTGAGGCATTGGCTTGACCCTTCTACGGCTGGACCGTTGGTACTGAGGCACGAACTGAATGTTGTTAGACTTATTTCATGTGTTGAGTTGTATCGGGAAAATTTGGGTATTCGAATGTTCGATCGGAAAGTTTAACATTTTCTGTTTATATGGAATGTGATACAATAATTGGAATTCACAAATAGTTATGTGATAACTGAATGAATGTTATAAATCTAGCGGTTTAATTTCACTTTATATTGAAAAGTTTTTTCGATAATGAGACTAAAATGCGGGATTTATAACTGTTAGGCATGTGATGTCTAAGTATTTCATTTGATTAGGCATGTGATGTCTAAAGAGGTTGCGGATTCCAATTGTTGTAGTTTTACACTTTCTTTTATATGACCGTAAGTGTAGTATGTTCATATCGCCGGTTTCGTTGCTATACGTCAACGACAATTGGGGTATGCATATTTACTTACGTTGATGACATGTGATGTTATGTGTTGCTGGATATGTTATATTGGATCATCGTGTTCGAATAGCCGGGGGTTTTTATGTGAGATGAGTGTTTTTCATTTTCATTCATGTAAAAACTTGTATGTAATATTCTTTTATTTGGGGCACTTCCAGGTAGCGGAAGTTGTCACCTTTTGTATATTATTTACTTTTCCGCATTAGGATAGACCCAAGGAGGGGAGCACAAGTAACCGGGTTCTGGGGTCCAGTGGGAGACCAACTCGAGGAGTCGAGTCCGGGTCTCCTAACCCTAGAATTGGCAGGGTTGCTTGCCGCTCTCGTAGGGGTCTAGGGGTGTGGGATTGGCTATTCATCACGACCGTGGAATCCGTGTTTTATACTTGCTCGTATTGAAAACACGGACGTCCTAGTATATCCAATATTTTATATGTTTATTCTGCTGCGATATCTGTGTTGTGACTCTGTGATGGATATAGTATATAGTATATATGATATATTATATAGACGTTACTTATGTTTTACACCCGCGCTAGCCCTGCCCTGCTCTGTCGTTAGTTACCTAACCTAACGGTGCACGAGGGGACATCGAGGCGAATGCGGATGGCATAAGTGTACGTCATATCTATCTGTGATGTTTAGGTGTTTAAATGATGGGACTTCATTAATGTGATTAATGAAAGAAAAGAAACCTAAGATGTTGTAGAATCAAATTTTAAACAAAACTGGTAGCTACAGTTCTTGCTTTGCATAGCGGTATATATGATATACCCTGCACCTTATTCGATGAGGAAAGGACCGAGATCCCTTCGCCAGGAGTGACTCCTTTAGCAATAACTGGCAGATGCTACACAATCGGTTTGCTTTTGACTGCTTTTGGGTTTTTGCTATGCACAGCGATATATATGATATCCCGCACCTCATTCGACGAGGAAAGGACCGAGATCCCTTCGCCGGGAGTGACTCCTTTAGCAAAACTAGAAAAGCCTCAAAATCACTCCATTTCAAAACATCATTTGATTCTACAACGATATCAAGTTCATTACGCTCATGGTTTTCAAAAAAACCTGGCGTAGCCCTCCGTCATTTCAGATGAGTAGTAGTTAGTATTCGTGCTACGTTTGTTGGCCTGCGTCAAGGCGTAGTGTGCGGTAGCTAACTAGTATTTATCTGCTTATGCATATGATGCAGATTGGATTAGGGTAGTCGTGCGACTTTGTTGGCCTGCGTCAAGGGTCGTACGGGTGGGTTTAATTCAATCAGGAAATGACGGGTTGAACTTGACTAGCGCACTATGGTTTGTTGGCCTGCGTCAAGGTCATAGGACGCTAGGGGCAAAATATTATCGGGAATTTCAAGTGTTGAAATTTGCAATGAGATTGCATACCTTCTATGAGATAGTTGGATCCCGATACCCGCTGCGAGTAAGAGTTACTCCTGTGAGAGTTTTACACATTGCAATTAGCCGATCAAGTAGGTGTCTAGAAAGGTGTCAACGGGGTTACGCCTCTGGGAAAACGAGGTTTACATTAATTAGGTTCGTGCGAAAGCACGGGGGACCTCCCTCAAAGTACCGACACTGGCCTGGCTGAAAGATTGGCGAACCTGTAGTGTGTAATTAATCCCGGCTAGTCTTTCCTTTTAGGGTTTGAAGGAAGATTTGATAAAAAGCAGTGGGAGCCATCCTGATTAGATAAGATAATAACCAATCTGATCTTGCATGAGCTTACGCTAAAGTGTTTTCTTCTCTCTCTCTCCAGGTAGCGACCATGTCATGCCCTAATGAAGATAATAATATGGATGTATTGACCGAACCCGCATGTTATACTGTGCTGGGGAACGTTGGTTCCGTTCTTTCCTATAAGAGTTATAGAAATGAACAGGAAATAGGGGAATACCAGGATTCCCATGCCACCCGATTGAAGAAAGTACATGTTGATGCATTTTCTTCGGGTGTGTTCGTTACTGAGAACTGTTTCTCCATTTGCTCTACGTCCTGGGTATTGGATACCGGGTCAGGATCCCATATATGTAATCAGTTACATGGGCTTAGGAAAGGTAGAGAACTTGGAGAAGGTGATAAAGACATAAGAGTAGGAAATGGTGCAATTGTTGCAGCCAAGACTGTCGGAGAATATCACCTTGTATTACCAACTGGTAATACATTGGTTCTGAACGAATGCTATTACATGCCGAACCTGATATGCAACATTATATCGGTTTCTTTATTAAGTAAAGAGGGATATAATTTTGTATTACAGGACAATGTTATGAACATTTTCCGTAACCAAAAGTTGGTTGGATTAGGCACGTTGTGCAATGGCATTTATGTTCTAAATCAATCAACAGTTCTGAGCATAACAAACGCACACAAGAGGAAGAGTTCTGAACTCAACGAATCCTTCTTGTGGTATTGTAGACTGGGCCACATCAATGCGACACGACTAGCTAAGTTGCATAAAGATGGATATTTAAATCCGTTTGAATTTTCATCTTATGACACTTGCCAGTCATGTCTCAAAGGCAAGATGACCAAAACTCAGTTTACGGAACACGGAGAAAGAGTTACCGAACTCTTGGGACTGATACATAGTGATGTATGCAGTCCCATGTCTACACATGCCAGGTATGGTTCTTCATACTTCATTACATTCACTGACGATCTCTCTAGATTCGGATATGTGTTCCTGATGAAACACAAATCAGAAGCTTTTGAGAAATTTAGAGAATATAAACAAGAAGCCGAGAACCAAACCGGAAAAAGTATTAAAATCCTTCGATCTGATCGAGGAGGTGAATACTTGAGCAATGAATTCCTGGACTTCCTAAAAGAGAATGGGATTCTCTCTCAGCTGACTCCTCCATATACACCACAGCACAACGGTGTATCAGAACGGAGGAACCGCACCCTATTAGATATGGTGCGCTCTATGATGAGCACAGCTGAGTTACCTATTTCATTCTGAGGATATGCACTGGAAACAGCTGCAGACCTATTGAATATGGTTCCCACCAAAACCGTGCCGACTACTCCATATGAGATATGGAAAGGAAAGAGACCATGTCTTAATTATGTTAAGATATGGGGTTGTCCGGCCTATGTAAAAACGCAAAATCCGGACAAACTCACGGCAAGGTCTATTCTGTGTAAGTTTATTGGATATCCCAAACATTCGCGAGGGTATATCTTCTACCACCCTGAGGAACAAAGAGTGTTTGTTTCTCGGCATGCCACCTTTTTAGAAAAGGAATTTCTTGAAAAAGAGATTAGTGGTCATGAGGTAGAACTGGAAGAGGTTCCAGCTGCAGAAGCTACAACAGAAGATCTGGTGGAACCAGAGGATTCCGTAGTTCCCGATGAACCCCAGCCACTCCGCCGATCTAGTAGGGTTCCTCGCCAACCTGAGAGATACTACGGTTTTCTCATGGACGGTGGGAGCGAGGATTGCATCATGGAGGATGATGACCCAACTAGCTTCGAGCAGGCCATCACGAGTGGGGACTCAGTGAAATGGCTGGATGCTATGCGGTCCGAGATGGAATCCATGTACACCAACAAAGTATGGACTTTGGAAGTTGCTCCTGAAGTGGTAAAACCCATTGGGAGCAAGTGGATCTTCAAGAAGAAATTTGGTGTAGATGGGAAAGTGGAGACTTTCAAAGCTAGACTTGTAGCAAAGGGTTTTCGTCAAAGACCAGGTGTGGACTATGACGAAACCTTTTCTCCAGTGGCTATGCTTAAATCCATCCGAATCATGCTTGCCATTGCTGCCTTTTATGACTACGAAATCTGGCAAATGGATGTTAAGACCGCCTTTCTAAATGGTGATTTAGAAGAGTGCGTGTACATGACTCAGCCAGAGGGCTTCGTAGACAGTGGGAGCAGCGGGAAGGTGTGCAAGCTGCTTAAATCCATTTATGGATTAAAGCAAGCATCGCGGAGTTGGAACATCTGCTTTGACGTCGTTATCAAAGAGTTTGATTTCGTCAAAAATCCAGATGAACCTTGTATCTACAAGAAGGTGGCAGAGAGTAAGGTTGTCTTCCTCGTATTGTACGTGGACGACATACTCTTGATAGGAAATGATATTCCTATGCTGCAATCGGTCAAGCTCTTCTTATCACAAAGATTCTCGATGAAAGATCTTGGTGATGCCTCCTGCATATTGGGAATCAGGATCTATAGAGATAGATCCAAACGGATACTGGGATTGTCCCAATCCAGGTACATTGACACCATACTAAAGAGGTTTAGTATGGAAGAGTCCAAGCGTGGGAATTTGCCCACGATCTCTGGAATCACTCTCTCCAAAGTGATGTCTCCCAAGACTGATTTGGAGAGAGCTCGCATGCAAGGGATACCCTATGCTTCGGCAGTAGGCTCTATCATGTATGCGATGCTATGTACCAGACCCGATGTAGCATACTCACTAAGTATAGTGAGCAGGTATCAAGCTGATCCTGGAGAGAGTCACTGGACAGCTGTGAAGAGCATTCTCAAGTACTTGCGAAGGACCAGAGATATGTTCTTGGTGTATGGTAACGGAGAGCTCCAAGTAGAGTCCTTTACCGATTCGAGCTTCCAGAGTGATAAGGACGACTCTAAGTCGCAGTCGAGTTTTGTCTTTACCCTTTATGGAGGGGCGGTTAGCTGGAAGAGTTCCAAGCAGGAAACCATGGCAGACTCGACGATGGAGGCTGAATACATCGCTGCCAACGATGCTGCTAAAGAAGCTGTCTGGATCAAGAAGTTCATTACTGAACTTGGAGTGGTTCCATCCATTGAGCGTCCAATACCTTTGTATTGCGATAACAATGGAGCGGTGGCTTTGGCCAAGGAACCCAGGTCCCATCAGCGATCCAGGCATATTCTGAGGCGGTATCACCTGATCCGGGAGATAGTTGATCGCCGGGAGATCGAGGTCAGGAGAGTTAACACGAAGAACAACACGGCGGATCCACTCACGAAGGCCATTCCCCAGATACAGTTTGAGAGACTCTTCGGGATGCTCGGTATGAGATACTACAGCAGCTGGCCCTAGTGCAAGTGGGAGATTGTTAGTTGTATGTATGCCCTAGAGGCCAGTATTGTACAGATTATGTATATTATATTGGATGCTTGGACATATATAGAGATGACTTTCTTGCTCGACATGATAGAATGCTATCTGGTTGATCTTTATCTTAACATGTACACTTGTCTCTTTATACTGTCTTATAGTTACATGTTGGTAAAGCCCTTAGGATGTGTACTTGACTACCTGGACTATGATGCAGATCATACTAGTGGGGACATGGTAGTCCATAAGTACATCCTTCAAGGTTTCTAGTCGTGGGTGTATCGAGACGGGGCATCGATATACCAGAGTAGACTAGCGTATACGCTTCTCGACCCATGTGATGGGCGATGGATGATCCCATATCCATTGGTGTTTGACATCAGAGATGGTATACGGGTGCTCAGTGGAGACTGGGTACACTGGACGGACTCGCCGAGAACTCCCAGATGGTATTATACCTCACGTCAGATGGTAGTTCTCAGGTGACACTTGTACAGGTTAGTCTGTAGACCCGAGATCGTCATAGAGTCTTGTGTGATTCCCACTGTGCTTTGATCTCCACCTTACCACGTCCATGAGGGCGTGCAAAACGGTGGTCTTTAGGTACAGTCCCGAGTCACATGGAGGCAATGAGCGATAGGAGGGGTTTCGTCTCTCCCGGTATTGGGAGTTGATGTTGCGCTGTGCTCGATTGGCCATAACGTGGAAGTCCCTGGCCAGGGCTGATCAGAGATTTGCTGGTAAGTGTTACCAGTAGTTTCTCGACCCGTTACGAGCCTCACATCGGCACGACTTATCGGGTTATTGGGGTCTGACGTTTACCACCCCTAGACTTGATATGCGACATATCAGACGAAGAGACCGGACTGTACGGTAAGTGTTACTGGTCGGATTCTCAGGAGTGTGAGCGGGATAGCTCGTCGATCTTCTGATCGCTCAATACCCGAGTGGCCGTTACGTTTAGCAGACCGCTTGCGGCTTGTGGGTGCTTGATATGATCATCATCTGCTACCGGCGTATTGACGAGTCTTTAGAGTCCTACACAGAGGTTTCCTGGTTCAAGCGAAACGAAATAGGAGCGCATATAAGATATGTGCGGGACCGAGAATGATGAGTGTATGTGATACCGTATTTAATTCTCACGATAAATGTTTCGATTGGTTGTATGCGATATGACCTAGTTATCGAATCATTGATTCGATAAGCCGATACATTGAATACTAGTCGGTCGTGTGCGACATGACCGGATCATTGAATCAAGTGTTGATTTAATGATTTAATGTATAATTATATATTTGATATATTACTTTGCATTAACTAGTATTGGTTCACTTTAAACGGATTTTTCTCACTTGGATTGCACATTGTATATGTGATATACTTTTATGCACATATAAGTATCATGTTTGATGATACTTGATCATATGGTTAAGTGTATGGAATTAAACCATAGTTAACTTGAGATTAGGGTTTTAATTATGCATTTATTCATTTAATTGTTTATTCATTTATTTGGATAAAGCTTAAGTGGAGAATGGTGGCATTTCTTGTTTTATGTTGAAGCTTCATGAAGCCTTGACTTTATGCAACCATTCTTGTCCACTTGTTTAACCCTAACTCTCCAAATAACCATGGTTGATTCTCTACACTTAACCTTAGTTAGAATTATGATAAGTATATATTTTTCTTTTCATTTTAAATAACTTATCATAATTCTAGCTCTTCTTCTTCTTCATCTTCAAAAGAAAAACTTAGATGCCATCAATGGCAACTTGAGTTCTAGTGAGAGAATTCCAAATCTAAAGTGAACCCATCTCCTATTTCTTCACCATCTACCTCTTGCCAAGTTGTTTTGGGTGTTCTCTTCACAAGTTTCACAACTTTGTGAAGTCGGAGCTTGAACTAGTGCAACCTCGACGTAGATCGTCTTTGACACGAAGCCGACGACCTAGCTCGCCCGTTTTTCCGGTGAAGCCGACGAAAGAGTCGAGGATTCATGATGGACAGCGAGGGCATGACCACGTGGAGCTAAGGAGGTGGAAATCCGGATCTACAAAGGTTGTAGCATCTAACCTTTAGTTAAAATGTTAACTAGTTTACCGTTTCGCCTAAACTTCTAGTACACGATCCGTGTTAGGGTTTCTCGGCTCCCATTATTTTTGAAATTGGCATGGTTCATGCCTTGTGAGACTTCATTTGGATGCCTAGGAACCCTACAAGTTCTAGCTACAAATTATCAATAGATAAGATCAGTCATCTCTAGATTCATCACTACTACTAATTTGATCGAATCCTACAAGCTATTCTTCATAATCTTGATAACTAAATTGGTTTGGAAATCTTCTTGATTCTTGATTCTAGATCTATTTTCTTTTTGTTTCTTGAAATGAAATCTCACAAATCTTGAATCATTTTCTTTTATATTTTCATTTCGATTCAGCTAAAGAAAAATCGAACAAGTACTCGCATCTCAGTGGACGATCCGTATTCATTAACGTGCTACATCGACACCGTTAATTGATTGCGGTATAAATTTCTTTGATTGTGATTAAAACTTTTCCAAATACACATGAAGATGATCAATCAAATGGCGCCATTGCCAGGGATGTGTGCTATTTTGTTCGTTTTTGTTATTTGAGTTGAATAATTATTATTCCATTAGAATTTTTAGATCAAATTAGCATCAAGCGCTTAACGATTAGTTGTGAATTTTTGCGAGGGAATCTGGAATCATTGTAGCAGTGCGATCAAGATTAAGAGAAGTTCTGCAAATTCCAGAGGTGTACCAGAAGCTACAGGAAAATTTTGAAACCCTAACTCCTCCTTCCCACCACGGATCCGTGGCCAATAGCAGGTTTTTGCGGCGGTTCCGCCGCCGTTTAGGCGCTTCAGTGTTCCAAATTTCTCGGATATGTCTCTGACTTTCTTATCTCCTCTCTGATCTTCTCCAATAACCATTTTATGTAGGATTCTTTGCAAAAATTCGTAGCGCCGCTAGAAGAAAAAAATTTGTTGCGTGTTTTGATCTTGGTTGTTTGCATATTTTAATACGGAAATTAAGGGGCAAAGACCAAATTCAGATTACATAGGGAGTTCATTACCCTTCCTAAGCCCCGCAAATCACAAAACGAGCATCTGCATTACCCTTCACTAACTAAAAAATATCTAGACAAGACTCTAAGGACCGTCGAACTCAATTAGGACAGAAGAAGGTTGTGGGTAATCTACTGTTTATCCGCATTTCTTTTGTGGTGTCTAAGGCAAGTGTGTCTAAGGCAAGTGGTTACTTAATTAGGCCCACTACTTACGTAGTGGAGAACCTTCCACTTACCTGGCACTTACCTGGCCACAGAAGGGGTAAAGAGGCAGTAGAGGATTTATCCTGCAATTTGTCTTCTGGAAGTCTAGGAGCGGTCTAGAGACTTGACCTAGGTGACCATTAGATCTAGGGTTGCTTATGCATTTTGTTTGTGATTTGATTTTTCAAAATCCGTATTTTTCAAAACAAACACCAACTAACTTTTTCTCTAATTATCACCAACGCTGCCACTTGTGCTACAACCATTTAGCACATGTTAGGCTGGACACGGGATTCTATTTCCCATCTTGTCCGCGTTTCTTTTATCGACCCCACAGTCGGTAATTCTTCGTCTTCTTTCCCACCACCCACCACGACCGTGATGGACGAATTTCCATCAAACTTTAACATCACTCTACCACCGCCCGCAGGTGCGCAGAATCCTCCATGCATTTCTCTCCAAGAGAGATACTATCCTACACGTGTTCCCCTTCCCACCTGTCTTTCTATTCCGCCAGCCAATAGGGACAATTTTGAAATTAAACCTCATTTCATCAAACTTTTACCCAAATTTCACGGGCTTGAGTCAAAAGACGCATACATTTTTATCACCAAATTCGAAAACGTATGTGCTTTGATGGGTAATTCACAACTGTCTGTGGATGCTATGCGTTTACGTCTTCTCCCATTCACTTTGTGCGATTTAGCCTAGAAGTGTCTTTACAATACAACCGCACATTCTATTTCAACATGGGACGAGTTCGTTTCAGCATTCCTTAAGAAATTTTATCCCAATCATAAGACCGCCCATGTTCGGAGCGAAATCTTCAAATTTACCCAACTTCCCAATGAACCATTTTGGAAATGCTTTGAACTGTTCAAGGATCTTCTTTTACACTGTCCTCATCACGGAATCCCTAGATGGGATCTGTGTCGAGTTATCTATGAGGGTATTGATCTCACGACTAAACATATGCTTAAAACCATGTGTCAATGCCAATTCCTATCTAAAGATGATGGTGAAGCATGGAAATGCCTAGAAGATTTAGCTCAAAACACTTTACAATGGAAAAGTGTTAGTCACCCATCGTCTAGGGAAAGTATCAATCAGCTCGATGTTTCTGTCATGATGAAAGTCGAAATGGCCGCAATACAAAGGAAACTTGACGCTGTAGAAAACAGAATCTCTTCAGCCTCCCTAAACCAATACACACTTCCCAAAACTGTGTGTGGTTGCTGTTCCAACCCATCACATTTGACGGAAGAATGTCCTTTGAATGTACCATTGCAAGGTCACACTAATGTTGCATTTCAGCAACAACCTAGAAACGATCCTTCTTCTTCCACATATAACCAAGGTTGGAGGAATCACCCTGATTTTTCTTGGAACCAATACCAAACTCAAAACACGGTTCCAAACCAGAATAATATTCAAAAGGTCCCTCCACAACAGCAACCACCACAAATGAATCAGCACCCCTTTCAACCACAAAATTTTCAAAACCTGGCCAACAACTTTAATCCATCTTCTGCCGCTACTGATAATCCCTCTGCACTCGACTTGTTTATTACACAGTCCATACAAACGAATGACATTTTAACATCTTCTATCCAGACGTTAGTGCAAAACACTGTCTCTCACGGTGAGAGTATCAAATTGATAGAAGCATAAATTGTACAACTGACTGCAGCAATGAGTGTTAGAGAGAAAGTGAATCTTCCATCTCAACCCCTACCTGATCCTGGACTTTCACATTATAATGATGTGAATGCACTTACCACGTTGAGATCTGGAAGAGTGCTAGATAATCATGTGGGTGAACAAATTGATAATGATGAATTGATCATTAACACCCCGGCTTCCACTTCCACTTCCATTCCCACTTCTACTTCTTACCCTATTTCGTCTAATTTACCATCTTCTTTCGAGCCTATTTTCCGTTTTCCCCAAGGATCGAACTCTTCACCCACTTCATCCTTCCCACCCCCACAAACTTCTTCACAAATATTGGACCCAACACTTATTAATAGAGCTCCATTTCCAAACAGATTGAGGGCCAACAAACCTAATGCACAAATGGAGAAGATTGTGGACATATTTAAGCAAGTTAACATCAATATCCCTCTCCTAGATGCTATCCAACAAGTTCCGTCTTATGCGAAAATTCTTAAGAACTTGTGCGCCAGGAAGAGGAAGACTTAAGTGCCTAAAAAAGTTTTCATGTCGAGTACTGTACACACAGCTTTTCCCTAACAATTACCAAGGAAACGTAAGGACCCTGGCTGTCCTATAATTTCTATTTCTATTTCTATTGGGGGTAAGAATATCAATCGTGATTTACTCGATTTAGGTGCTAGTGTTAACTTGCTTCCGTATTCTTTGTATGAGCAATTGGGTATCGGAGAATTAAAACCATCGCAATGCACTTTACAGATGGCAGATCGATCTATCACCAAATCAAGGGGTATGTTAGAGGATGTGTTGATAAAAGCCGGGGAATTCATATTCCCTGTGGACTTTATAGTTTTGGATACACAGCCTGTAGCAAATCCACGGAACCAAATTCCAATGATTCTAGGTCGACCTTTTCTTGCGACTTCCAATGTTGTAATCAATTATCGAAACGGCTCTATGAACCTATCTTTCAGGAATATGTCAATTGAGCTTAACATTTACAAGTTGAGAAGTCAACCCTCCGAACCTCATGCTCGAGTATGTTTTGTCGAATTAATGGATGTCGACAGCAGCGAACTTGAACAGCTTCACGATACTGATCTAGACTCTTTTCATACGTTATTGTTTGACCCAGATATGTATCATATACATACGGACCCTTCTTTTGAGTTGTCCGGGTCAATATCTAACGCTTATTCTGAATTTTTCATGGAGTCTGAGTATCATCCATTCTTGCCAATGACATTATTCTTTGGGATATTGATGAAAGCTTCGCTGATGAACTTGCGTTTTTAGCAAACACGGGTGTTGAGATGAATCATCTCCAAAACAAAGAAATTGAACCTCCACCCCTTCTTCTTGACAATCACGAGAATGCAAGTAATCCATCATCATCATCACGGTGTCGTCTCTCCAATTTGAGACGCAAATACATTCCATCCCACCTCTTGTTTCTTCCCCACTTTTTCCTAGCTCTCAACAACATGTTCTTACACCAACCGATTTGTTACACTGATAAAATCTTCGAATGGTTGGTGTTGACTTTCGATCTTTGCAAAGCTTGGCATTGACCAATAACTTTACCCCCCTCTTATGATTTTAAAAGATTAACATTGTTTAACTGAAGTTTGGGGGGGTTATATTTGGCTCTTGAAAATAAAAGTTGTCCTCAAAATTATGAGCCAAAAATAAGTTTGGGGAAGATTTTCACGTTCATGTTTCTTGACCCCGCTAATAAATTTTCTACCCAAGCTTACAGGTTTTTGAGATTTAACGAATGGCAATAGTGAGGACACTGTTCTAAACAAGTTTGGGTGTGCTTATTTACGCATCATTTTTCATCATACCTTGCATAAGCACAAAACATATAATAAAAAAAATTATATACATAAATAAGATAATAAAAGATTAGATAGTGAAAAATTACATCTAAAAGATTAGAAAATTTTAAGAAAATCAAGAAAGTTAGAAGTTTTCTTAAACGAAACTAGTAATAAGTTGTTATGAGCCGTCGTCCCAAGGGTTAGTAAGATGAAGGAAGTCACTAATCTGAGGATAAAAATAAGTCTGAAAAATAGTTCCTATTCTGGAAGCCAAACATTTGAATGTTGATACCCTACTATACTCACTTACACACGTCTTGAAACTCGGGATAGTAGAGGATACCTTGAAATGCTCTTGTCTAAAAGCCAAAGTATGAAGGAAATAATAAATGAAGCATAAAAGATTAAATGGTGAAGAAAAATGAACACTGGTTTTGTAATCACCAAGGCATCATAAAAAAATATAGCGAGGGTGCTTCATCACCCAGTGCCTTAGACCAACTGGTTTGGGAGTCACTGCTAAGACTTAGGTGTTGCAAGATGAGGAAAATACTAATACGCCTAATAAGAAAGCATATGAGTAATCGGTCGGTTAATACCTCAAGAAATATTAACGGTCATATGAAAAATGTGTGAGCGAATCCATCTAAATATTCATCGACTAAAAAGTACTGAGGTACATGGACAAGAGTATGATAGCTTGAATTGAATTCTCCGAGTGTAGGGATGTCTTGTACACACACGTAGGGGTATATGATCGATGTTTGGAAGAAAGGTAGGAATGAAGAATAAATACGATGTTTTATTAAGGGATGATATGATTTCTAACATCTTTTCATGACTATTAAGATAGGGCTCATGACAACTAAAAAGCTAGTATAGTTGGAAACTCTAATTTTCAAAGTCTTTCTTTTACAATTCTTATCTTTACATGTAACTTTCACAGTCTTCCTTTTATTATGGGATTTTGTGGGTGCAATCCGCTGAAAACCCTCAGGAGACAACACTCCTCCTACTAGGGACACCTAGAGGTTTAAAGGCTTGTTGCACATGCTCAGTGCAATCGTGTTGCCTACGAAAGTGTGCTAGCTAGTTTTTCTTTTTCTTATATTTTCTCCTTCTCTTGAATAAAACAAGTTTGCCCGAGAAGATCAAAATTAAGTTTGGGGGAATTTGATGAGTCGAAAATATTGCATTCTTAACCCAACATTTCCCTATTCTTTCTAATCATCTAAAGGTGTTTGGTATAAATATAGCACATATTAGCAATTCGTCTGCAAAATATCAAATAACATGTGTTATACATTATAACCGGTATTATGAAGGAAATTATGTGTTTATTACTACACACATGATTTTGTACATCTCAACACTTTTCATTGAGATTGTGTGCAGAAAATTCTTTAGGTCAAAGAACCGGAATCACAAAAGTGCCGATAAATTACAGCAAGTCAAAGAATTCAAATCTGGCAGAGATTCAGAAGAGATAAAAAGATTCCAGATATCAGAAGAAGTGCACAGAAAAATGATGCAGAGATCTCATTAAATGTCCGCGGATCCGCGGCCGAGTCAGCCGAGATGCTTCGGTTCCATGGCCGAGTTGAGGAATTAGGGTGACGTGTCTCTCCAGAAGCTTCATTCTAACAACCCCGCTTACCTTAGATGCTCCGGTGTAACAGACTTCTTCTGGAAACTTCTCTGCATAACAACCTTCTTTTAGAAGGCTCCTTATAACAACCTTATTCTAGAAGGCTCTCTCCAACAACTTTATTCTAGAAGGTTCTCTCTAACAACCTAGCTTTTAGGAGGGAAATTTGAATTTGAATTTATAAAAGGAGATCTAGATCTAGGGTGGAGGTTGTTCATTAATTGGGTGGTTCATTAATTGGGGGTTCAATAATTTCACACACAAGTTGAGTGACACAACTTGTGATCCAATCCAAACCCTAACCCAAATCAAATCCCAAAGCCAAACCAAGATCCATTGAGAAGCAAATCAAGAGAGCAATCAACGATCCTTCATCGCAACGCCGTTCGTCATCCGAGCAAGAGATCCACGACGATCCGCGACTCACGGTGATCGAGCTTCGCAAAGATCAACGACAAATTCACCTCTTCAAAGGAGCGATCGAGAGCTTAATCTTGTACCTCGAATTGAGGAGTTATGTAAATTTGAAGAAGATTTAATGAAGGTGATAGATTGTTAATTCTCGTTTTCATTACATTCTTGCATTATGAAATTCTTCATTCTTGATTCTTTAATTTTCATGATGTGTGAGTGAAATCTCCGCTTGTGGAGGATTCGAGAGAATAGGTAGATCTAGTGATGATAAGATCTTTTTGCTAATCTTAAGTCTTATGAGATTTGTTAACTTTAGGAAAAAGAATCATCAATGACCTAATTTGGAGCGAGATCACATTCTTGATAATTTCGTTGCAAACTAGGGATTAAACGATTGATAATTCTCTTTGCTAAAGGCAAGATCCAAATGATGATCAATGAAAAGACAAGGGATAGAGAAGGAGAAACCCTGGTTTCTTCAATAGATCCCTAATCTTCATTCGTCACCATCGTTCTAGCTACAAATTATCAATAGATAAGATTAGTCATCTCTAGATTCATCACTACTACTAATTTGATCAAATCCTACAAGCTATTCTTCATAATCTTGATAACTAAATTGGTTTGGAAATCTTCTTGATTCTTGATTCTAGATCTATTTTCTTTTTTTTCTTGAAATGAAATCTCACAAATCTTGAATCATTTTCTTTTATAATTTCATTTTGACTCATTTAAAGCAAAATCGAACAAGTACTCGCATCTCAGTGGACGATCCGTATTCATTAAGGCGCTATATCGACACCGTTAATTGATTGCAGTATAAATTTCTTTGATTGTGATTAAAACTTTTCCAAATACACATGAAGATGATCAATCAGGGTTCTTAATAATCTATCGACCCCGCAGGGCAGTGAAAGGGCAGGCCATCGCCCACTTCCTATCTGAACATCCGATACCTGCCGACTCTCCCTTAAATTGCGAATTACCGGACGAACATGCGTTCAACACAAAGGATGAAGAAAATGACTCTTAATGGGAACTTTACTTCGATGGGGCATCTTCCATGAAGAAGTGAAAGCACAACACCCCTATAATTAAAGCTGGGGTAGGCCTTATCTTTGTGACTCCACAAGGAGGGGATAATAAGTTTTGCCCTTTCCTTAACGGAGATGAGAACAAACAACGAAGCGGAATATGAAGCTTTGATAGCAGGTCTCGAGATTGCTGTAGACATGAGAATCAAAAACCTCCTTATACATGGAGACTCCCAGCTGATCGTCGGCCAAGTAAATGGCGACTATCAGACGTGTAAGCCAGAATTGGTAAAATATGGCGACAGAGTGCAGCAATTCCTGACACAAATCCCCTCCTACATCCTGGAAAGAATACCACGTGCGAAAAATAGCAAGGCGGATACATTAGCCAAGCCTGCTAAGGAATTGGCTGACGAAAACCTCGATGATGTAAGGATTGTTGTGCAAAGCCACCGAATTCTCGCGCCAGCAGAAATATCTTCGGAGTCGTCTGAAGGAGAGGAAGCAACCAAACAAGCAGCTTTCCAAATAAAGGACGAAGAAAAGGCTAAGGATTGGAGAGAAGTATTCATAAACTACTTCAAATCCAAGCGAACACCTGAAGATGCATCTTCAAGACATCAGCTCATGAAACGAGCTCTGTCTTTCGCCTTAGTCAATGATACTCTATATAAGAGATCGTTCGACTGTCTATGGCTGAGATGCATGGGACCAGAAGAAGCAAGGAGAGTCGTTCAAGAAACTCACGACAGACTCTGTGGTTCTCATCAAGCCGGGCCAAAGATGAAGCTGAAGATCAAAAGAATGGGCAATTATTGGCCCACAATGATTCAGGATTGCCTCGAATATGCAAAACAGTGTCACTCATGCCAAATTCATGGGGACTTCGTCCACCAGCATCCAAATCCGCTACACCCAACGGTGGCTAGCTGGCCGTTCGAAATGTGGGGAACCGATATAATTGGACCTATCGAACCAGTGTTATCCAAAGGACATCGGTTCATACTTGCAACAACCGATTACTTCTCTAAATGGGCAGAGGCGGTACTGATAAGGGAGGCAAAGACGGAGAATATCCTCCATTTCTTCAAGACACATGTCATCTACCTATTTGGCACTCCGCGACGAATCATCTCGGATAATGGACCGGCCTACAAGAGCCATAAGATCAGCCGCTTCGTACAGCAGCATAATATAGATTAGAGATACTCTTCAGTCTATAATTCCTGAGCTAACGGTCTAGCTGAGGCTTTCAACAAGACCCTGATAAAGATCATAAAGAAAACGGTGTCTAGAAATAAAAACGAATAGCACGAGAGGCTGCATGAAGCACTCTGGGCTTATGGAACCACGTTCAAAACGACCATGAATACAACGCCATTTGCGTTGGTATTCGGCACAGAGGCGGTAATTCCCTTGGAGATAGAAAAACCCTCTCTACGAGTGGCAGTTCGATACGAGCTGACGGATGAAGAAAATGCCCATCTTCGGCTTGAGGAGCTTGATGCCCTCGATGAAACTCGTCTCATGGCGCAGCAAAACCTGGAAGCTTACAAAGCAAGAATGACGCACTCATACGAAAGACTAACTACGCCAAGAACATTCCGCCAAGGCGAACTCGTGCTGGTCGTAAAAAGACCTATGATCCCTAACCATACAAAGCGGGGGAAATTCGAGCCAAACTATGAAGGCCCGTACATCATAGAAAAGGTCTACCAAGGTGGGGCCTACTTGCTCATAGACATTCATGGCGAAAGACCCTTCCGGTCAATAAATGGCCGGTTCCTTAAGAAATACTACGCTTGACAAGTCACGGCTCAGGTTAACGATAGATGACGACGCTCGTGTCTGCTCGCTGTCTTCCTGAGTCCAAACTCTATAAGTAGTATTCGGCTAAACCTCACCCCGAAGTTGGCCATGGACCGAGATGTCCCTAAACTAACAACGGACCGAGATGTCCCTAAACTAACAATGGACCGTAATGTACTTAAACTAAATACGTCGCCTCAAACACGGCGATAGTGGAATTCAAGTCTAAAAGACCCAGCAGCAAGGACTGCAACTCAAATCTCGGTGGCAGCATAGCTACCCCGGTGGTGAAGTCCCCCCTATGTACCATTGGCAAATAGAAGGGTAAAAAAAGGTACGCCCACAAGCGAAATGGGCACGGATGAAAACCCGAAAGGGCGCCGTGAGTAAAAACAGCAGGGTTACCGGCGAACTTGTGAAAACCTGAAAGGGCGCAATCTCGTTGTAAAAAAACAAAAAAAAAATAAAAACGGTATGCCCACAATCGAAATGGGCACGGATGAAAACCCGAAAGGGCTCCGTGAGTAAAACAGCAGGGCTACCAGCAAGTTTGTGAAAACCCGAAAGGGTGCAATCTCGTTAAAAAAAAGGTCCTCTCAACCTTATGAAGAGAAAACACCTGCGTGAGATCCTTACGACTCATAAGGGTGCAACACACTTAAGGATCCCCACGATTCCTAAGGAGAAATTACACTTACGAGATTTTCATGACTCGTAAGGAGAATTTCCCTTATGAGACCCTCACGGCTCATACGATTCAAAAGTCTTAAGATACAAGGACCTGAACATGTTCTTAAGCCATCACACTCCCCAAGTTGCCCTACAGGCGGTAAATATTGGCTCTTGTATACAATCCATAGGCACAAATAAACGATTTCCCCACCAAGTTCCACCAATGACGAGGAATGTCCTTATGTGGTGAACGACACTTATAAGTCCTCTCAACTTGTAA
Source organism: Agapanthus africanus (assembly GCA_030015575.1). Classification (NCBI taxonomy): domain Eukaryota; kingdom Viridiplantae; phylum Streptophyta; class Magnoliopsida; order Asparagales; family Amaryllidaceae; genus Agapanthus; species Agapanthus africanus. Next base: position 133,847,009 of record CM057342.1, read on the forward strand.
GGAGAAAACACTCTTGTAAGATCCTTACGACTTGCAAGAGAAAATATCACTTAGGAGTCCTCACGACTTCTAGGGAGAACCTACACCTACGAGATCCTCACAATTCATAGGGAAAAGTACCTTTATGAGACCCTTATGGCTCATAAAGCCAAAATGCCTTAGTCGGCAGGACCTTAACCCTGTTTGCTAAGCCACCTTTGTTCAAATTAGCAAAGGAAAATGATGATTCGCTCCTGGAAATATCCTAGTGGTAGCGATGCTGATGCCTAAACTGGTATCAGATTCTAAGTCCCTTCACGACAAATGATGATTCGCTCCTGGCAATATTCCAAGCGCAGCGGTCCTGATGCTATGATTGATATCAGATCTCAAGTTCCATACTCGCATTAAAAATCAGCGAGCAAAATATATGCATATGAAATAACTGAAATGATGGGTAAACTCACAATAAAAATCAGCGAGCAAAATATATGCATATAAAAAATAGCTGAAATATTCAGGCAACTCGCAATAAAAAGTAGGGAGTAAAAAGAAAATACAGCCGAAATAATTGGGTACCGCGATAAAAACAACCGAAATGATTGGGAAATCGCGACTTTCATGATATAAAAAGCTGAAATGATAGAGCATCGCGGAAAGAAACAAAATGAAATGAAACTTTTGCCCTGCAGGTGAGTCCACATCAACCCCTGTATACAATCCATAGGCATAAATGAAAAGGGAACCATATGTTCCAACCAGGCTCCATCAAAAGGAGAGCCAGATTTCGACGGCAACATCTACAGCCTATAGATCACCCCGACGTTCCTTCTCCACTCCAACAGGATGCGGACGTGACGTCAACAACAGACCCCAAGGTCAAAACAATGGAGCCATGGCAAAGTCCCTTGTTCCAAATCTCAACGGTTCACAGACAGGCTAGAGATCACCCCGGTGTTCCTTATACACTCTAACAGGATGCAGACGTGACGTCAGCAAAATGGAGCCATGGCAAAGTCCCTAGTTCCAGATCTTGACGATTCATAGACAGCCAAGAGATCAACAACGGCATTTCTCCTCATTCCAGCAGAATGCAGATGCAACGTCAACAACCAACCCCCGGGTCAAAACAACGGAGCCACGGCAAAGTCCCTAGTTCCAAGCCTCAACGGTTCACCAACAACCTAGAGACTATCTCGGGGCCATAGCAAAGTCCCTAGTTCCAAGCCTCGACGATTCACAGACAACGTAGAGATAACCTCGACATTCTTCTCGTTACAGCAAATGCAATGCCAGCAAATGAAGCAAAGAAAAATCCCTGGCTTCAGGGTCTTGACGGCAACTCAGATAAAACCTGAAAGACTATCGGAGATCATCCCACACCAGCGCGGAGTGATTATGACTCATCGGGTCTCCCAAATTAAGCCTAAACTCAAGTAAAAAGCAGCACGGAAAATCCCTAACGCTAGCTCTTCCGATGGTAATATGACCTGGGAGATTACTTGAATATGTCCTGTCCAGCCCCCGAAGGGATCAGAAACACTACAGTCATGGGGCTACTCGAACAGCAAAATTGCGTATCGGGGAATGCATCAGCCAACGCGACAGGACGACGGACAAAAACCCTAATACCACAGACCCTAATGGACTTTTGTCATAAAGAGTAGAGGATAACTGTGACGTTAGGAAATTCTTGCGAGAACTTCTCGATTCGTCTTGAATCGTAGGGAAAACAATGTTCCTGCGAGAACTTCTCGACTCATCTCGACTCGTGGGGAAAAACATCTTCGTAAAACCCTCACGGATCATGAAGGTGGAAAGCCTTAGGCAACGGGGATATCAACCTGTTTCCTAAGCACTGTGGCCATACAAGTAGGTCCAAGATGGACTATTGTATACTATCCATGAGCCATATTCTCCAAAGTCGAATATCGACAAGGAGGGAAAAAAACCACTTACGAGTCCTCTCGACTTGTAAAGGGGAAAATTCTCTTGGGAGATCCATACGAATCTCAATAGAAAACGTACTTAGGAGTCCTCACGACTTCTAAGGAGAAAATACACATACGGGATCCTCCCGACTCGTAGGGAGAAAAGACTTTATGAGACCCTCATGGCTTATAAAGTTTAAAAGTCTTAGGCGGTAGACCCAAACCTGTTTCCTAAGCCATCACTGCCCTACTGTTCATCACAGAAAACTGCATTTTAATACCCTCATTCATTATCTATTTTGTTATTTATCGGTACTTTTAATCAATGTCTGCTCAGTAATTACATATTACGAGTGTTCGTGATAAAATACTGGAAACGCATTCAAAATCACGGATATAACGTTTGGGAGCCGACACTGCAAACAGAACAGGAAATCGACCGATATCCAAAGAGTTCTTTTAGAAATAAACATTTGTACACAATTTTGGTCCAACACAATACAAGTATACACACGACTCTTTGGCATGGACCATGACATGGTGGGGCTGCCCATGGCACACAAGAAATGATAGATTGTGCAAGTGGTGGGCACATATAGTGTGTTAGGCAATAAATGCATAAAGTTTTGATGTGATACTTTGCATCATGTTTCCCTCCAATTCTCTGCATACAAACCATGCTTAAACAGATAAAACAAACAGCATCAGAGTGATTGGGGAGAGCACACAAGACCACCATGCCAAAATGAGCCCATGTGCTCTATTTTGGACCAGCCACACTCCCACAAAAACCGGTGAGCTCGGCCCCCTTGCTCTAAACTTTTCCATTTTTCTTCTGGTCATTTCTTTAGATCACATCACCTTATTTCTATTGTTTATTTATTCAGATATTAGGCCTATAAATACCAGAACAGATATTGAGCAAGAGATGCACATATTATACCTCATTTTGATAGTTTGTTTATTTTTGTTTAGGCTTGAGAATGAGTGGGCTTCAACTTGGTTTCTTCTTCTTCTTCCCTCTTGAAGCTTTTTTTAGAGAGCTTCATTATGGAGGTTGAATAAGTTGCCAAAATCTTGTAACTCTTCATCAAGTGTTAATAACATTATTGTTTCTTTTATACTTGCTTTCTTTTCCTTATTTGCTTTTCTTTATCATGCTTAACTAATCTTCTTGGTGGTGGTAATGGTAAGGAACTGAGATGAAAGGCTTTGCCTCCTTCTCCTCTTGTTTATATTTAATGTGCTTATTTATATGATTCTAACTTAAATATTGCTTATGTTTTGATGTGATATGGTATTTTGACACATGGTTACTTTGTAACCTCCTCATATACCATATTCACTCTCTTTCCCCATTTCAATGTTTAAGTTAAAATCAATTTAGTGTTAAGGTTGCTAGGTTTGGATATCGTATTTTGTGATCAAGTTCTTGACAATCTCTTGGTTTCATATACGATATACCATCACAAACACTTAGAAAACTCAACACTAAAATCACTTGCTGTCACTCTCTACTTTGTGTTTTTAATGTTGCGGTATGCTTGCTAACCCTTGTGTTTAGTGTTGATACCCCAAGGTTGGACATACAAACGGACTCGTTTCGTGTTTTGCGGAGAATATCGGAACTTGACAACTTGTGCCTCACAACCGCTTTGATAAGTCGTGCTTCATGCTGGGATCAACGTGAGGACGGATAACTCATTATCAAAGGAGCGTCGAGGGAATCGTCGCGATTCAACCTTCCGAGCCAAAGCCACGACCATTCCTTCTTAACTCATTTCTTGCTTTTCCTTGTTTTCGTATTCTATTCATTTTTTGTGGCAACCAAACAATTCGTTAATTTGTTGAACCTTAAAAGACAAGACCTAATACACAATTCCCTACAGATCGACCCGTACTTGCCGGCTTACTACAACGCGCCGTGCACTTGCGGTTTATAAATATTTAAAATGAGAACGATCTTGCGTGCACATTCTGTTTCCTTCATTTCATATCCATTTTCATAACATAGAGTTTGCGCGCGCGGGTGAGTTTCCAACACCTACAAGAAGGTCTAAACTGACTCATGTATACTATCCACGGGCCACATTCGCCAATGAAATAAAGAAGCTGCTTACGAGTCCTCACGATTTGTAAGGGAAAATACCCGAGTGAGATCCTTATGACTCACGGAGGCGAAGAACACATAGAAATCCTCATGATTTCTAGGGAGAATATGCACCTATGAGATCCCCTCGACTTGTAGGGACAAAAAACTTTCTTGAGACCCTTACGGCTTATGAAGATGAAAAAAGTCTTAGCCTATAAAAACTCTGAACTTGTCTCCTAAGCCCTCAATTCTATGGCCATGCATAACTCTGCACTACTTCATCCACGTATATACTTATGTGGGCAAAGTAGAGGGGGGCATTTGTTCCAGCCAAAAATTTCTGCGCAAAAGTGCCCAAAGTATCAAATGGCAGCGATACGCTTAAGAAAATGCAAACCAGTATTTTCCGGGATATATTTTGACAAACTACCAAATGAGAACCAGCTAAATTCTAATTGTATCGAAAGCATCTTTAAAACTCCTTCGATTTAATATATTATGGGCCTCATAATTCATCGGAGATCAAAAGTTATGATCAAATGTGCTATGTACATGTAATCTAAGTAATGCTCTACTACATGGGGGATACATTTTTAGTCCCACATCGGGAAAAAAAGAGATCTCTTCTCTACCACTCTCATATAAATAAGAGGGGATACCTCTTTAAAAAATGAGAATTAAATTCTTAAAGGAGCTTAGTTCTCCATAGGAGCTTAGTTCTCCAAGTTAGGACCATAGCTGCCCACCATAATGCGCAAGCGCCATGTGCGCTACGTGCAACGCACGTGCGCCCGCCACATGCATACCACGTGTGAGGATTCAATTCTCAAAGGAGCTTAGTTCTTTAAGTTATGGGCCTTAGCTGCCCCCTATAATGCGCATATGCGCAAGCGCCATGTGCACTTCGTGCAACACACGCGCGCCTGCCACATGCGCCCGCTTTCAATCCTCAAAGGAGCTTAGTTCTCCAAGTTAGGGCCTTAGCTGTCTCCCAATGATGTGCAAGCGCTATGTGTGACGTATGATTGTTACGTGTTTTGCGTCTTCTTAATTTTTAATTACCGCAATCAAGACGGTGTCGCTAGGTAGCTAGCCGGTTGAATACGGGTCGATCCACAGGGAGATGGAATCTTTTTCTTTATATTTTAACGAGTTAAATCTAAAAAAATGGTGGTTTTGTTTTAAAATCTACTGATTAGATAAAGGATGATAAAATACTTGCTAGGGTTAGGATTAGGTTAGTTCGAGTTAGGAAACACTCACTTTTTCAATGCCCTATTTAATGTTGGTGTTAAGGTAATTGGCAACAACGGGGATTAGCACGACTAGGAAGGAACTTGCAAGTATAAGCTAGGCTTTCCATGCTTAGTTTCTTCCTTTTGGTCCTTGTCTGTCCGTTCTTGGCTCTTATCCCTAACCTCCAGTTAATTCAACCACAACCGGTCTAACTATGAGATCACCGCTATCATGTAGGATAGGGTGCCGTAGTGAGCGGATTATGGTTGAATTAAAGGGATTACGATTTAAGGTGTTGGGCAAAGAAAAGACCGGTATCATGTAGGATAGGGTGCTGTAGTGAGCGGATTATGGTTGAATTAAAGCGAGTCCGATTTAAGTATAATCCAAAAAAGTTAAGTTAGGATTATACTTATAAGGTCTGGCATAGTTTGAGGGTATGTCACACTTGTAATTATAAAAAAAAATTAAATTTTCAAGGGTATTTTTGTAAATATTCATTTCTAATAAATAAATAAATAATAATACAATTTTTCCTTTATAAAATAAATTCCTCTTTTTAAGGGGTTCTTTGTGCAAATAACCAAAATAACCCCTATAAAAACATCTCGACCCCACCTCTGCATTTACAAAACCCTAAATTTCCCTCTCTCAAAACCCTAGACGCCGCTCCAAGTTCTGCAGTGAGATCTCCTCCCGCCGCCGTGCTTCCGCCGTGCAACCGCCGCCTCTTGGACTCTTCACCCTCTGAATTTTTCAGAGGAGGTTTGCATTTCTCTGATCCTCTCTGTAATTTTTTTATAAATTTCTACACTTCTCTGTCATGGCACCCAAATGAAAGGGATTTCTCCTAGCCGTTTGCACATAATATCTATGGTAGCTATTTCGGCGACGAGATCCAAAGGCATGGATAGAACTTTTTGTTATTTAACCATCCGAATGCATTCGTGCTTCCGGATCTAGTTGCCCGTTTCTACGAATATATGGAAGAGAGTAGTCTTGCACAACACGGGTACATAAGATTAATGCGAGGGGATAAGGAAATTATAATTGATAGGGACTTCATTCACGAAGTCACCTTAATTCCACGAATTCCCATTCACGATCAACTCCTCTGATTCGAGGACTACCTACCCTTAATGGGAAACGACTGCTCTAGGGAACCCTGAAAGGGTATTCAGGCTCTCATGCTTTTTGCGAACGTGTTAACTGTATGCCGTTGGGCACAAAATAATATTTTTGGTAGTTCGCACAACATAACATTTTTCACACCATCCCTCCATATAGTGCACACATTGTTGACACGAAACCCAAGCTATGACATGTGCACTGTATTGATTCACTCGATTGGCGCTGGCAAACGGGCGGCCAATTATCCATGCCCTATATTGACGACACAACTGTGTCACCATTTCCTCCCTGTTGAGGAATTTGAATTTTATATGCATGATGGGATTCCCATTAGACCTCTTCTTGAGAGGGTTTCCACGTCCGACATACGATTACATGATGTATAGTCATGCACCGAGCCGGCCGAGGACGTAATGGCTAAGACCCCTAGCTCGTGCTCCACAGCGAGCGACGAAGAGCTTACCCCCGCTGCGCAAGCACGCTTAATTAGACGAACCCATATGGGGGTAGAAAGGATGATAGGGATGCTGACTAACTTTGATCAGCGTATAACGAGCTTAGAACATGGAATGTCCACCCTCCTTGCAAGAGAGGAACGTTCACGCTCACGATCGCGGGGACGGGGGATGGATAGAGGAGAGGCCGGGACCAGTAAGGCCGCGTTTAGTAGACGCCGCAGGGAGCAGTGAGGACTCTGCTATTAATAAATTTAGGGGTGAGGGTATTGTAAATAGTTATCTTTGTATTGCAACTGCATATTTTTATTTTTTGTACATATTTTTTTCTCTTTGCATATTTAATTCCGCATTGCATCTTTATAAAAAATATAAAAAATAATAAAATAATAAAAAATATAAAAATATATAAAAATAAAATCAATAAAAATTGAAAAAAAAATTAAAATTATAAAAATTGAAAAGTTTAATCTTGGCCATATTTGACTTAAGTTCAACATGACGGTTGACTAGTTAGGAAAAACTAGATCCTAAACTTAGTAAATTAAAAAACCCTAAAAATAACCTTTCTTAAAGTTTAACTGTAGAAAATATACGTCCTTGTAGTTTATTTAGAAATAGGTAAATTTTGAGTTCAGTTCTTGGGCTAAATCGAAATAAGGGAAGAGTATTGAAAGCTCTATTTGAAGTATAAGTCTGAAAAATAATTCTGAACCTTAAGTCCAAATTCTGAAAATATATACCCTACTTTACGCACTCACACACATTTTGAAACTTGGGATAGTAGAGGATACCATGAAATGCTCTTGTCTAAAATGCTTAGTATAAAGGAAAATAAAATAAAAGTATAAGTGGTGAATAAAGAGATAAAAAAATGAACACTGGTTTTGTAATTACTTAAGGCAGCATAAATAAAAAAAATATAGCGAGGGTGCTTTATCACCTAGTGCTTTAGACCAACTGGTTTGGGAGTCACTGCTAAACCTTAAGTATTGCAAGACGAGAAATTACGCCTAAATGCGCAAGCACATTTTGTAATCGGTCGTTTAGTACCTCAAGAAATATTAACGGTCGCATGAAATATGTGTGAGCAATTTCATCTAAAACTCACCAACTAAAAGTATTTTGGAAGATGGACAAGAGTATGATAGCTTGAATTGAATTTCCAAGTGTAGGGATGATAATTACACACACATAGGGGTATATAATTGGAGTTTGGAGGAGAGATAGGAATAAAAGATAGGGCTCATATCTTCAGTAGAGATGATAAAAATTCCTGAGTTAAAATTGCACCTTAGAAGAAAACTTAGGAGATGCTGAAAGCTTTATGAACTGACAAAACGTATATGATCTTAAGTTAAATGAAAAGGAAGTGTGAAAAATACGGGTTGATGATTTCTAAGTTGAAGATAATAGAATTTCTTGCTAGAATACTGAATTGAAGGATTAGAGTCAACGGCCAAGTTGATCGGATTTTATGGGTAGTACCTGCTGAAAACCCTCAGGAGACTCCTCCTACTAGAGATACCTTGAAGTTTAACGGCTTGTTGCACGAGTTCGGTGCAATCGTGTTTTCTGTGAAAGTGAGATTAGGATTTTTTGAGAATAAAATTAGCTTTGATACGGACGAGCAAAAGATAAGTTTGGGGGTATTTGTTCATAACAGAATTTTGCATTTTTATACCGCCCATTCTTAATCGCATTGCATATAGGTAGGTGCTTTTAATCCGTGTTTGCTGTATAAGTGCAGGTTACTGGTTCTCAGCTCTTTACAGTGAAATTCATGAAAAGTTGCAACAAATGTAGGACTACGACCAACAACAGATGAATACTGATATCCGCTAACCATCTGTATAATGCCGCTTACCAATTCAAGGGACAAAATGGCAAATCGTTGATCACTTCAATGCACAAAGCACAAGGGCAGCACAAGATCCAAGACTTCAATACGGAGTTCAAGGCAAAAATCCACTGCTGAATATCTGGAAGAGAACAGAAGAGCTTTTGAGAAACCAAGTGTACAAAACAAAAGATAAAAGCAACAGAAAGAACCCCTGAAAAAATGATCCAACAAATCCACCAAATGGCCATAGAACCACGGCCAAATAGGCACATCTGCCGCGGTTCCGCGGCGTGTCGGTGGCGTGTCGGTGGCGTGTCGGTAGCAGTTGAAGCTCCGCGTTGACCTGGCTCTTTTAGGGTAGTTTTGTAATCTCAGGTTTAGCCCAGAATGTAACCTAAGGTTTCACCTTCCTATCTATAGATAGAAGAGCTTAAAGCCAATCGAGGTGTACCTTCTTTAGTTTAGAATTTTTAGATTTAATTCTGTTCTTTCCTATGAAAAATTATAGCGAGCTATGAGCGTTCTTTAATAATAAGAGAGTTCTTTATTTATCTTGCTTGTTATTTAATTTCTGCATTTTTATTTTGTTAATTTAGTCGCTTATTTTATTTGTGTTATTCTTTTGTTTTCTCTACTTTCTTTATCCTTAAACAACGATGATGCTTGAGTAAGATCCTTGCCAAGGTGAGGTCTCGAATAGCCAGTTGTAAATTCATCTCAACTTAATTCTTTCTACCTTCCTTTTTTATTTATATCTTTTTAATGGGTGAGTAATCTTCTCACTTATTAGGGCAGGAGAAGGAAAGTTTGAGAGGGAAATCTCTCTCACTCTTTCTTTACCCAACACCGTAAATCGGACTCCCTTTAATTCAACCATAATCCGCTCACTACGGCACCCTATCCTACATGATAGCGGTGATCTCATAGTTAGACCGGTTGTGGTTGAATTAAATGGAGGTTAGGGATAAGAGCCAAGAACAGGTGGACAAGGACCAAAAGGAAGAAACTAAGCATGGAAAGTCTAGCTTATACTTGCAAGTTCCTTCCTAGTCGTGCTAATCCCCGTTGTTTCCGATTACCTTAACACCAACATTAAATAGGGCATTGAAAAAATGAGTGTTTCCTAACTCTAACTAACCTAATCCTAACCCTAGCAAGTCTTTTATCATCCTTTATCTAATCAATAGATCTTAAAACAAAACCACCATTTTTTTGGACTTAACTCGTTAAAACATAAAGAAAAAGATTCCATCTCCCTGTAGATCGACCCGTACTCAACCGGCTAGCTACCAAGCGACGCCGTCTTGATTTTGGTAAATTACTACACATAAAATCTCTAACAATCAAATGGCGCCATTGCCGGGGATCGAACCCAGGTCACCCGCGTGACAAGCGGGAATACTCACCACTATACTCTCCAAATGGCCGACCGATCTATCACCCATCCTAGGGGTGAGCTAGAAAATGTATTAATTAAGGTAGGGGAATTCATATTCCCTGTTGATTTGATTATTTTAGACACACAACCTGTAGCTAACCCCCAGAATCAAATTCCGGTGATACTCGGTCAACCATTGCTTGCGACCTCGAATGCTGTGATTAATTGTCGAAATGGTTCGATGAACCTATCTTTTGGAAACATGACAATTGAACTCAACATTTTTAGGTTGGGGAATCAGCCCTCCGAACCTAATGCTCATATACTAGACGTTTGTTCGATCCAGGAGATCGTCCCTGAGGACTGTGAGTTCGAGAAATTTCTGTTCGATCACAGCAATGTTGACGCCACTAGTGCGTTCCTCATTGAATCTGATACTGCTCCCGACAGTGTTTATGAGAGTTTCACTTTCTTGAACGATGTTGACTTGTCGCCACTCGAGCTTGAATCCTTTGAATTTTCGGATGAGTTAGATGAACCATCCGACTCGGTCGCGTACACTCGTTTTGAGCCATTGATAGAATCCTTCGAGTTCGAGACATATTCGCCGATTTTGCCTTCAATCGTTTCATCTCCAACGTTCGAACTCAAGCCATTGCCATCTCACCTCAAGTATTCTTACTTAGGTGAGAACAAGACCCTACCTATCATCATCTCAGCTTCTCTAGCTTCAGAACAAGAGAAAGCCCTTCTGACAGTCTTGCAGAGCAATCGGCAAGCTTTTGGCTGGACTATGGCGGACATCAAGGGGATTAGTCCCTTGATTGTTAAACATCACATTCATATGATGGATGATGCCAAGCCAGCTAGGGATCCACAAAGATGACTCAACCCATTCATGAAGGAGGCTATTAAAAAAGAGATCATAAAATGTCTTGATAGTGGTATCATTTACCCTATCTCTGATAGCCAGTCGGTTAGCCCGATACATGTTGTTCCCAAAAAGTCGGGCACAAAGGTCATAACCAATGAGGCGAACGAGTTAATTCCTACTCGCACCCAAACTAGGTGGCGAGTATGCATAGAAAACTCAATGCCGCAACATAGAAAGATCACTTTCCGCTACCTTTTATTGACAAATGCTTGAACTATTAGCTGGGCATGAATACTATTGCTTTCTAGATGGCTACTCCGGTTATAACCTGATCCCCATCGCCGAAAAGGATCAAGACAAAACAACGTTCACCAGTTCTTTTGGCACGTTTGCATATCGACGCATGCCCTTTGGGTTATGCAATGCACCCGCTACCTTCCAGCGGTGTATGATGGGAATTTTTTCAGACATGGCGGAAAAATTCTTGGAGATATTCATGGATGACTTCTCCATTTTCGGCGATTCCTTCGATGAGTATTTACAGCATCTCGACGCTGTCCTTACCCGGTGTAAGGATAAAAACCTAACTTTGAATTGGGAGAAATGCCACTTCATGATGCGCGAAGGTATTGTCTTATGACATATCATCTCGCAAAATGGAATTGAGGTGGATAAAACTAAGATTGAGGTCATTTCCAATCTTCCTCCTCCCAAGTGCGTTAGAGACATCCGAGCTTTTCTTAGCCACACCGGTTTCTATAGACGGTTTATTAAGGATTTTAGCAAAATTGCTAGACCCTTGACTCTTTTGTTGGCCAAGGACACCACATTCGATTTCAACTCGAGCTGTGTGACTGCATTTGAATCACTTAAAAGCTCACTCACTTCTGCTCCCGTACTTTCTTCTCCTGACTGGACATATCCATTTGAGATTATGTGTGATGCATCCGACTTCGCCATCGGTGCTGTCCTAGGGCAACACATCAATAAGATGCCGCATGTAATATATTATGCTAGCCGAACCTTGAACGATGCCCAATTGAATTACACAACAACCGAGAAGGAATTCTTGGCTATTGTGTTTGCATTAGAAAAGTTCAGGCCTTACTTGATCGACTCTCCAGTCATCATATACACGGACCATTCAACTCTTTGCCATCTTTTTGCGAAGAAGGACGCAAAATCTCGGCTGATACGTTGGATCCTCTTATTCCAAGAGTTTGATCTTGTCATCAAAGACAAAAGGGGATGTGAAAACGTAGTGGCCGACCATCTTTCACGACTTCCTTCTTCGCCGACGCTTTCACTTCCAATAAATGACGTTTTTCCGGATGAACAGCTCTTGACAGTATCATGTGAACCCTGGTTCGCAGATATTGTGAATTATTTAGCAACAGGATTACTACCAAACGAGTGGTCAAGTCAGGACAGATTTCGATTCTTATTCCAAGTAAAGCACTTTTACTTGGACGAGCCGTATCTATTTAAATACTGTCCCGACCAGATTATTCGTCGGTGTGTGCCTAATAATAAATTCAAGAGTGTGCTGACATTTTGCCACGATCAAGTGTGTGGCGGGCATTTTGGCCCAAGAAAGACAGCTGAGAAGATCTTGCAGTGTGACTTCTACTGGCCATAACTCTTCAAAGTTGCTTATGATTACTGCAAGACTTGCTCTCGGTGCCAACACTTGGGCCGGATATCCAGGAGAAACGAGATGCCGCTCCAACCAATCTTGGTTGTGGAGATTTTGGATGTTTGGGGGATTGATTTTATGGGGCCGTTTCCCAGCTATTTTGGGAACTTGTATATTCTTCTCGCTGTTGATTATGCCTCTAAGTGGGTCAAGCCTGTGCCCAGTCGGACTAACGACAACAGGGTTGTCGTTAGATTCCTTAAGGAGAAAATTTTCTCCCGGTTTGGACACCCCCGCGCAATCATTAGCGACAATGGAACTCATTTCTGTAATAGGACTTTCGAGTCCTTGATGCAAAAATATTCCATTAATCATAAGCTGTCAATGCCCTACCACCCCCAAACATGTGGGCAAGCCGATTTAAAACATATGGGCAAGCCGATGTTTTAAATTGGCAAATCAAACAGATTTTGGAGAAAACGGTTTTCAAAAACCGTAAGAATTGGTCTTTAAAACTTACTGATTCCCTTTGGGCATTTCGAACTGCTTATAAGACCTATCTTGGCATGTCTCCTTATCGGCTTGTTTACGGAATGGCTTGCCACCTTCCAGTGGAAATAGAGTATCGTGCATTTTGGGCGATTAAGGATTTGAATTTATCTCTTGATAATACGGGCAGCCATCGGAAGCTGCAGTTAAACGAATTGAACGAGCTTCGGGATGAAACTTACAAAAATGCGGTTGTCATTAAAAACCGAACTAAGGTGTTTCACGATAAACACCTTACGCGAAAAACTTTCAAACCTGGTCAACAGGTACTTCTTTACGACACCAGTTACATTTCTATCCCGGTAGGCTCAAATCTCAATGGAAATGACTATTCTTTGAGCGGACTGTATATCCGCACAGTGCGGTTGATTTAGAAAATCCTGAGGACGGTTCACTCTTCAAAGTGAACGGACATAGGTTTAAACCGTTCCTCACCGCTGACCCTTCAGAGGAGCTCCTGATGTTGCAGGAGCCGGTTTACATCGACTGATCTTCCTCCGCTTACCACCAAACTTCGGTTATCCAGCCATAAACAGTGGGAACACTGTTTCAAATAAGTTTGGGGGTATGCCACACTTGTAATTATAAATATATATATATATATATATATATATATATAATTCAAATTTTCGGGGGTATTTTTGTAAATATTCAGTTCTATTAAATAAATAAATAATACAATTTTTTCTTTACAAAATAAATTCCTCTTTTTAAGGGGTCCTTTTTGCAGATAATCAAAACACCCCCTATAAAAACACCCCGACCCCTCTTCTGAATTTATAGAACCCTAATTTATCCCTCCATCAAAACCCTAGCCGCCTCTCCAAGTTCCGCAGAGAGATCTCCTCCCGCCGCCGCGCTTCCGCCGCACAAGTCTTCTTCTGCCGCGCAACCGCCGCCTCTTGGACTCTTCACCCTCTGAATTTTTTAGAGAAGGTTTGCATTTCTCTGATCCTTTCTGTAAAATTTTTATAAATTCCCGCACTTCTCTGTAATGGCCCTGACTCTACAGTTTGAAAGGGATTTTTCCCAATTGTTCGCCCACACGGTTTACGGTAGTTACTTCGGTGATAAGATCCGAAGGCGTGGATGGAACTTTTTACTATTTAACCATCTGAATGCCTTCGCGCTTCCAGATCTTGTTGCCCATTTTTATGAATTCATGGAGGAGGGTTGTCTTGCACAACACGGGTACATTAGATTAATGTTGGGGGATAGGGAAATTTTAATTGATAAGGATTTCATTCACGAAGTCATCTTAATACCACGACTCCCCATCCATGACCAACCTTCCATTTTGAAGACTACCTACCCTTAATAGGAAACGACTGTTCTAGGGAGCCACGAAAAGGCATCCAAGCTCGAACACTTTTTGCGAATGTCTTAACTGTGTGTCGTTGGGGACAAAATAATATTTTTGGAAGTTCGCACAATACAAGATTTTTTACACCATCCCTACACATAGTGCACACACTAATGACTCGAAATCCTAGCTACGATATGTGCACTGTTTTGCTTCACTCGATTGGCGCCGGCAAACGGGCGGCCAATTATCCATGCCCTATGTTGGTAACACAATTGTGTCGCCATTTCCTCCCTGTTAAGGAATTTGAATTTTATATGCATAACGGGATTCCAATTCGACCCCTTCCTGAGGGTGTCTCCACGTCGTACACACGATTACATGATGTTTGGTCACACACCGAGCCGGCCGAGGACATGATGGACAAGACCCCTAGCTCGAGTTCCACAGCGAGCGATGAAGAGCTTACCCCCGCTGCGCAAGCGTGCTTGATGCGACGAATCCATAGGAGGGTAGAACAATTGATAGGGACGATGACCAACTTAGATCAACGAGTAACGGGTTTGGAACATGGAATGACCACACTACTGGCCAGAGAAGAACGATCCCGCTCACGATCGAGGAGACGGGGGGCTGATAGGGGAGAGGCTGGGACCAGCGAGGCCGCGTCTAGTAGACGCCGCAGGGAGCAGGGAGGACACTGCTATTAATAAGTTTGGGGGTGAGGGTATTGTAAATAGTTATCTTTGCATTGCATCTGCATATTTTTAATTTTTAGTACATATTTGTTTTTTGCATATTTAATTCCGCATTTCATCTTTATAAAAAATATAAAAATTTAAAAAAATAAAAAATTATAAAAATTATAAAAAAATAAAATAAATAAAAATTTTAAAATTTTAAAAATTATAAAAATTGAAAATTTCAATTTTAGCCATATTTGACTTAAGTTCAACAAGATGGTTGACTAGTTAGGAAAAACTAGATCCTAAACTTAGTAAATTAAAAACCCTAAAAATAACCTTTCTTAAAGTTTAACTGTAGAAAATATACGTCCTTTTAGTTTATTTAGAAATAGGCAAATTTTGAGTTCAGTTCTTGAGCTAAATCTAAATAAGGGATGAGTATTGAAAGCTCTATTTGAAATATAAGTCTAAAAAATAATTCTGAACCTTAAGTCCAAATTCTGAAAATATATACCATACTTTACGCACTCACACACATCTTGAAACTTGGGATAGTAGAGGATACCTTGAAATGCTCTTGTCTAAAATCCTTAGTATAAAGGAAAATGAAATAAAAGTATAAGTGGTGAATAAAGAGATGTTGCGCCACGGCAGCGCCCCGGCCGTCTTACTCGAGGCCAAATTGCGGAATCAAAATTTTTCCTTGCTCGGAAACCGGCGCTACCGCGGACAATTACCCGGATCGTTAACCATTAACCTACGCTAGCTAACAAGAGATGGGAAAAGAAGTATACCGAGTGATCCGAGTCCTCCGGTCTTCTCTTCATTGTCCCGATCTCCCGCGGAAAGTCTTGCCTCCACATCGTCGCCTCCTCGCCGGAAAGGGCACCACATCGCCTTCGTCTTTTACGGGCTCCCGCCTCAATACCGAGGCAACTCGAGCATGAAGCCGGCAACTCGACATGCTCAAGAAGTGCTGTAGAAAGTGTAGTAGATCATGCTAGTCTCATTTGGGGTTTGTAGTTGCCTTGATGGAGGAATGGGGTTAGGAAAAATGGTGCTTTCATTTTTCCATAACAAGAAGAAGAAGGAGATGAAGAATTCCTCACAAAAATAAAGATGAACTCTCTCATTCTTTTTCTTCTCTCTAGTGTTCTTTCTTTCATCAAGTGAGAATGATAATATCGTGGAGGAAAATGAGAATGCCAACCATAAGAAGGGAGGTGAGTGTAGGAGCAAAAGAATGGTGACCATATCAAGAGACAAAGAAACATCAACCATGCTTCATCTCACATCAAACCCATGCCCACTCAAATCTCATTTAAAGAAAGTCATGGTGCAAGATATGAAAGGTGTCATAATCAATCTTTATGCAAAGAAACCCCTCCACAAAGTGTTATTTGCAAAACTGCAAATAACCCCCTCCATCGGAAAAGTCCGGCCGGGAAAGAACAAAGGAAAACCGGCCGGAACGGAATGCAAACTGGCAACTCCAGAAATCTGGTCCCGTAATTAATTACAGGAAAACCCCGATACTGTGCATACACACCCGCATCTGTATTCCGACCGGATACAAATGCAATGAGACAAAATCTACACTGTACTAGACTAGGACCGGCTTAAGCCAAAGCCGGCTAGTAAAATCCGTTCGATCCTGATCCGTGCAATACCGCACGTATCTGATCGAACCCTGCCATATACCTATACGGCTACTAGTACAAACCGTCCGATCCTGATCCGTGCAATACCGCACGTATCTGATCGGACCCTGCCATATCTCTATACGGCCTCTACAGCGTTTCGCCCGAAAGCTGAGTAACTGAAAGTGTGGTGGACTCTAAAGACTCGTCAATACTATGGCTGTGGATTTAACCACTGGCACGTCAGAGGTATAAGACAATACGTGACGGGCCACCAGCTATTGACTAAAAGGGACGTCGATGAGGAAGCTCACCCCGACACCCAACTGAGCCTGTCAGTGACAATATCCGTACAGTCCGGTCCGTTCGTCTATGAGTATCGCATGGCGGGCCTAGGGGGTTGGTGAAAGTCAGACCCCCAAAAGCGGTACAAGTCGTGTCGGAGTGTAGCCCAGAACGCCCTGAGATACTACTGGAATACCTACCAGTAAATCTCCTGCCTCGGCCGAGGGCTTTGCGTAATGGCTCTCCTAGACACAGCGCGACCTCACCCCCAATACCGGGAGAGACGAACCCCTGCAGATCCGCTCACTGCCTCCATGTGGCTCGGGACTGTACCCAACTAAAACCTGTTTGCACGACTCCTTTGAGCCGTGGTAGGGTAGTAATCAAAGCACAGTGGGAACTCACACGAGACAAATGACGATCTCAGGTCGATGAACTAACCTGTACACATGTCACCTGGGAACTGCTATCTGACGTCTGGTATAAGACCAACTAGCAGGTTCCCGGCGAGTCCTGTCCGGTGTACTCATAACCCAATGAGCACCTGTATACATCTTAGGTGAACAAACTGACACCAGTGGCTTGTGAGACCGGCCACCGCCCCTCGTCGGGGTCTCGACTGTATACACTAGTCTACTAATGGAGTATCGATGCCCAGTCTCGAAACTCCCACGACTAGGGACCTTTTAAGGATGTGCTTATAGACCCCAGCTCCCACGTATATGATCGCCATCATACAGCTGGTCGTCAAGCAAGAATCCTAGGGGCTCTATCAACGTGTAATAGCGACGTGTCAGGTCACCTAAAGCAGTATACGATGATAAAGATAAACCAGATAGCATACTATCATCTCGAGTAAGACTGTCCTACCGGGATAGGTCCTCCCTCAATCATTGCAATCACGTGCCTGTGATCCAATAATTGACTCTGAGGGCACTATCTCCAACAATCTCCCACTTGCACTCAAGGCTAATTATTGCGATGTCGCATACTCACAGCCCGTGTGATACCGAACACCCAACTCCTCTACTAGTCAGTCTCATAAAGCTCGTTTGCGAAACTATTGCGTTCGAGGAATAGCCTCAGTGAGTGGATCCGCTGTGATGTTTCTTTCTATATCTCTCTATATCTCAAGTTCGCGGAGAAAGCCATCTCCCGAAATGAGCAATACCTGTCTTAGAATGTCTGGATGTCTGATGGGACCTAGCTCATAAATGAACTCCAAATCCAAACTTCTTAGACTGTATCATCAACTGAACTTAATCAGTATCCTGCGCCATGCCTCCCTCAGTATTGCCTTGGACCACCTGTCCAAAATACTGTCCCTCGTCAGAAGGAGAACTATAACTCTGACAACCTGCTTGTCGTCCATGTCACCTTGGAAGCCTGGAGTGATAACCGTCTCCTAAAAGAGGCAGCCGTTATCATATCCCTAGAACATTCACTTATGTTCTAAAACTGCTTCCGACTGTTTTTCCAGGATTGGATTAATATCAACTTATTGCACCTACTGCAAGAACAACATCTGGTGTGGTACTTGACATATCATGATTGACTCAATTGCCTAAGCAAGTGATCTGTCAATCATGCGTATCCCTCTCCCCTTTAGTCTGTAAGACACCTTTAGAGAGGGTGACTCCATTACCTGCAGGTACACTACCATGCCAGGAGTCGTCCATTCTAAATACTCATAGAATGCTGTCAAGGTACCCTGATTGGGAAAGCACCCAAATCTAGATCTAAAACCATAGATCTAGTAACCAGTATGTCTGATATAATATCCAAGTCCCATGTGGAGAAAACACTGTGTGACGACCAAAGTATAACCGATCGCAGTATAGGAATATCACTTCCTACTACCTTCTCAACAGATCCACCCCTTATTCTGATGACGTCAAACCTATGACTGTCACATCAGAAATGGATGATCTATCTCCGCTACATCTGCTTTAGTCTATAAATAGACATAAGCCTGATGTCCACCAATGCTTCCGCTGCTCCCACTGACTACGACAACCCTCTGGCAGAGTCATATAGACGTGCACTTCTAAAGCTAGTTTAGAACGACGCTATACTCATCCTCCCACCGGGTCTCGCAGCCAGGAACAACAGCAATGGCAAGTGTGGGTAAACAAGAACTTCCCTGTCACCGTCCTTGAGGCTACCGAAGTACCTCTCGGGTGCCTGAAGTTACCCACCGTATCTGCGGAGTGGCCAATGGAATGTCAAACCAGATTGAATCTTTAGGTTCCTTATCAAATCTTCAGTAATCGTTTGCGGTTCTGGAATCACTTCCAGTTCTACCATACTCCCACTACTGTTTTCTGAAAAATCCATTTCTTTTAAAATGTGGCGAGTCTAGAACAATATTTCTATTGATCTGCCAGATGGTAGAAAGTCAACCCTCGTCATAGCCTGGGTCAACCCACAAACAGCCATTACAGAAACGTGCCTTGAGTTATCCGGAGTCTGGTTTTAGGCATAAGCCGGACAACTCCCCGTACCTTAACATCGTTAAGATATGAATTGTTCTATATCCAATATAGAACCAGAGGCACTGATTTAATTTAACCAGATTCAAATCATGCAGCTGTCTCCAGTGCATGTCAACTAAATGGAAAAAGGGCGATCAGCGTTACTCAACTTAGGAATGCTTCCAATTATGAGTAACCTGAAAGAGAAGCAGGTTCTCATTACTATCAACTGAATACCATACACAAGTATCTACATCTTCGATCACCTTGAAGAATCCCGATACTTGCTACACCTGGTTCTCTACTCTATTCAAATACCTATAACTCCTCAAAACTTAGACCCTGTGTTTCCACGAAACAGCTGTCTAAAATCTAGAGAAGTCATAAGTAAACCGAATATAGTATGAGCACCAACCCCTCTGTCCTAATGGACACTGGACAACATACAATACTCTGTATAAGTCCGCTGAGTCTAACAACTCTTTCACTGTGTGTCGTAGGTTGAAAACTGTACTTATGGTCAAGAAGAATTACACCGCTGTTTAATGCTCCTTACCTAACCATCCACTGATATAGGTAAATGTCATCGACATAATATCAAAAGGTATATCTCACTCTATGAAAATAGACGTACAGATATATCAATTTGAAATTGGTGCATAACAGCGGATATTCAAAACCAAATATTTGCCGACCGGCAAACAACCCAGGTGACTTCCTCAAATATCACCGATTACAACGAATCCCGATATAATGAGGATGATCACCCAATTCCCAATAACTTACTCCCACTCATCATCTGTAAAACCATACAGATGTGAGAATCCAACCTGGTAAATACATACCCTGGAGTAATTGTCTAATCGGGAAATCAGTTTTCTTTTAACATCACACAGTGAAACCGAAACATTGAAATGTTTCGTTGGGGTATCCTGGTATTCCTAGTAATGCCTCTTCCATTATCCAGATTCACAACTGTCACCGTATATCTCTTTGCCATCTGTCCAAATCCCTTTATATGTCTTTAGTCATTACCGTCTGCACACCCCTTTAAGCCAATTGGTTTTCTTCCTTCCCTACCGTTCGGCACCAGCCTATGGTTTGGAAGAAGACTATCCAATAAGCATAAAGGGTGTACTGTCCTAATCCTAGGAGCACTCGCAATGCGAGAGAAGGTGAAGATAAAAGACACCTGAATGTACTTTATTCCTATTTCTCCTGAACCAGAATCCATCCCCGAACTGGAACAAGTTCCTTTCGAGTTCGTATATAACCATACGATGGAATATCCAATAAACTGTGGATCTTCGTAGTGATACGGAGTGTCCTGGAGAAATACAAAGGTGATTTAGGATTGGCGAAGAAATACTTGGTTTGGTCGTGAATATCAGTCGCAATTTACTTTGCCCTCCTACTAATCCCTTTCTTTGTCTGAACTTAATACCTTCTGTACACCGTTTAGGCTAATTGGTTTTCTTCATTCCCCACCGTTCGGCACCAGCCTAAGGTTTGGAAGAAGACTATCCAATCTGCGTAATTGGTGTACTACTCCTAAGCCAAGGAGTACTCGCAACGTGAGAGAAGGTGAAAAGAAAAGACAACTGAATAGTCCTATCCGTTTTCTCCAAAACCAGAAACCATCCTCGAAGTCCTTCGAGTTCGTATCTAACCATACGATGGTTTTGTCCAATGGAAGTGGACGTTTGCAGTGATGCGGGGTGTCCTGGAGAAAAGGGTAAAAGTAGGAGTGGCAATGAGGTCTGCAACTCTGACAATCCAAAAGCCAGTGTAAAGAAGGTTCGGTCAACTTGGTCACTGAGTCATAGTCCAGGGTCGGGTCAATGGTCGCTGCCAGAGAGAGAGAAAAGAAACACTCAGCGTGCACTCTAACCTAGATCAGAATGGTTACCACTTTATCTAATCAGGAAACCTCCCACTGTACCTCAAATTGTCCTCCAAACCTGAAAGAAGAATTAGTCGGGATCACCCGAGGAGTAAACCAACTCATCAGTGGGAATCGGGATCCAACTATCATCGCATGATAACTTGACGGAATCCACTCAAGTCACCACACTCCAGAAGGTATGCGCAGGCTTGGCAAGTTTCAGTTCTTTTGAAACTCCCGATGTGATTTTTACCCCTAGGACCCAAGTGACCTTGACACAGTCAACAAATCAAAGAGTCCTAGTCAAGTTCAGCCCGTCATTATCCTGAATTGCATTAAACCCACCCGTACGAGCCCTTGACACAGTCAACAAGGCCGCACGACTGTCCTAACCAATCCCATTAATATGCTGCAAACAAACACTACTTAGCTACCGCACACTACGCCTTGACACAGTCAACAAACGCAGCACGAATACTAAGTAATACTTGTAAGAAATGACGGAGGGCTACGATTGGTTTTTGGCGAAAAACCTTTAACATAATGAACTTGATATCGTTGAAGGAACTGCATAGCCTTTTTAGAAAATATAGTGACGAAAACCTTTACTAAAGAGGTCACTCCCGGTGAAGGGATCTCGGCTCTTTCCCCGTAGAATGAGGTGCAGGATATTCAAACTGAATACCACGATGCAAAGAAAAAGTAATCGGCTATAGTGAAGTTAATGCCCTGACGCAAACTTCTGTCCAAGGGGTCACTCCCGGTGAAGGGATCTCGGCCCTTGCCTCGTCGACTGAGGAGCAGGATATTCCAAATGAATACCACGATGCAAAACAAAAGTGAACGACCTTGCAATAACAGCTTTTTGAAAATTGTTCCAACAACATCAGAATAGGTTTGTTTAAACTTGCATTGATCCGAATCAATGCAGTCCCATCAATTGATCACACCACAAAGAACGAAAATATACTGACGTACGTATATGCCATCCGCATTCGCCACTGGGTCCCGTCATCACCCGTTAGGTTAGCTAACTAACGGCAGAGCGGGGACTGGACTAGCGCGGATGTAAAACATATACAACATCTACTAATATATATACCAATATATAGTATTTCGCTCAAGGCATGAATGAAATGCAACATCACAGAAATGTACAACATCACAGAACAATACAGATATCTGGAAGCCCCGGGTTTCACAGAGCCGCTGCTGAAACCCGACGTTCCCCTGGTCGTGTGGATAGCCTGTGCAATGAAATCCTAGACCCCTACGGGCGCGGCAAGTCACCCGCCAAAACCTGAAGCGAGGCAGCCCCCTTCAGTACCGTGAATGGACCACCCAGCACTTCACGGAATCCGGCAACTTGGGCACCCCTCCTGGGTCAACCTGTACCCCCTACGAGTGCGGCGAATAGCCCGCCAATCCCGGACTGAAGCCCCCTCCGTCTCAATGCCCTGAGATGCGGGCCCGTTGCCCTCCAGAACCCGGCTATCCGTGCACCCCTCCGCGGGGTAATCCTAGTACAGAAAGTAAAATATACATACACCGGGTACATCGACCGCAACCAGGTCGTGCCCCAAAAGAATAATACAAACAGGCAGTGACGGCAGTCCACATGTCGGACGCTCGCCCCGCAATATCAAATGTACATAATACAACACTGTACTAACATTGCAACCAGGCTATCCCCCACGACCGATCCGCAACATCACAGCATAAACATAGAACATCAACGTGAAAGTCACGTTCGCAAATCCGTCTAACCGGGCTATAGCAGTTAGACCGGATTTACCGATCGAGTGACATTCACGGTCGCAGATATAATGTAAATACTGTGAAATAATGTGTTTAAAATTTTCCGATTGACCAAAAATTAACAAGTGGGCCCCCAAACAAAACTGTAGCACTCACAGAAAACCTGGGCCCAATTTTAATATTCCAAAACCCCTAAAATAAGCCCACAAGCCCACGGAAAAAAGTTGGTGAAGTGAAGCACAGTTCCTACCGCGGAAGCGCGGCCAGAATGGGGTTTTGGCCGCCCTTCCGCGGTCGTACGGATCAATCATGTCACCAAATTTTGTCAGTGTTCTTAGAACTCCCTGCACATCATTCTGAGACCACCTGAAAAATTTTTAGACTCCAAAAAAATTCGACAGAAACTGATGTGCAATAAAAATACGGTTTTTGGAAATTTCGGTTGATCGGAAACGCAAACACATCAAACGAAGCTAGGTAAGGTTAATGGCGTGGCTCTGATACCATGTTGCGCCACGGCAGCGCCCCGGCCGTCTTACTCGAGGCCAAATTGCGGA
This sequence comes from Agapanthus africanus, assembly GCA_030015575.1. Classification (NCBI taxonomy): domain Eukaryota; kingdom Viridiplantae; phylum Streptophyta; class Magnoliopsida; order Asparagales; family Amaryllidaceae; genus Agapanthus; species Agapanthus africanus. The sequence goes on from CM057342.1 coordinate 133,870,701, forward strand.
ATCAAAATTTTTCCTTGCTCGGAAACCGGCGCTACCGCGGACAATTACCCGGATCGTTAACCATTAACCTACGCTAGCTAACAAGAGATGGGAAAAGAAGTATACCGAGTGATCCGAGTCCTCCGGTCTTCTCTTCATTGTCCCGATCTCCCGCGGAAAGTCTTGCCTCCACATCGTCGCCTCCTCGCCGGAAAGGGCACCACATCGCCTTCGTCTTTTACGGGCTCCCGCCTCAATACCGAGGCAACTCGAGCATGAAGCCGGCAACTCGACATGCTCAAGAAGTGCTGTAGAAAGTGTAGTAGATCATGCTAGTCTCATTTGGGGTTTGTAGTTGCCTTGATGGAGGAATGGGGTTAGGAAAAATGGTGCTTTCATTTTTCCATAACAAGAAGAAGAAGGAGATGAAGAATTCCTCACAAAAATAAAGATGAACTCTCTCATTCTTTTTCTTCTCTCTAGTGTTCTTTCTTTCATCAAGTGAGAATGATAATATCGTGGAGGAAAATGAGAATGCCAACCATAAGAAGGGAGGTGAGTGTAGGAGCAAAAGAATGGTGACCATATCAAGAGACAAAGAAACATCAACCATGCTTCATCTCACATCAAACCCATGCCCACTCAAATCTCATTTAAAGAAAGTCATGGTGCAAGATATGAAAGGTGTCATAATCAATCTTTATGCAAAGAAACCCCTCCACAAAGTGTTATTTGCAAAACTGCAAATAACCCCCTCCATCGGAAAAGTCCGGCCGGGAAAGAACAAAGGAAAACCGGCCGGAACGGAATGCAAACTGGCAACTCCAGAAATCTGGTCCCGTAATTAATTACAGGAAAACCCCGATACTGTGCATACACACCCGCATCTGTATTCCGACCGGATACAAATGCAATGAGACAAAATCTACACTGTACTAGACTAGGACCGGCTTAAGCCAAAGCCGGCCAGTAAAATCCGTTCGATCCTGATCCGTGCAATACCGCACGTATCTGATCGAACCCTGCCATATACCTATACGGCTACTAGTACAAACCGTCCGATCCTGATCCGTGCAATACCGCACGTATCTGATCGGACCCTGCCATATCTCTATACGGCCTCTACAGCGTTTCGCCCGAAAGCTGAGTAACTGAAAGTGTGGTGGACTCTAAAGACTCATCAATACTATGGCTGTGGATTTAACCACTGGCACGTCAGAGGTATAAGACAATACGTGACGGGCCACCAGCTATTGACTAAAAGGGACGTCGATGAGGAAGCTCACCCCGACACCCAACTGAGCCTGTCAGTGACAATATCCGTACAGTCCGGTCCGTTCGTCTATGAGTATCGCATGGCGGGCCTAGGGGGTTGGTGAAATTCAGACCCCCAAAAGCGGTACAAGTCGTGTCGGAGTGTAGCCCAGAACGCCCTGAGATACTACTGGAATACCTACTAGTAAATCTCCTGCCTCGGCCGAGGGCTTTGCGTAATGGCTCTCCTAGACACAGCGCGACCTCACCCCCAATACCGGGAGAGACGAACCCCTGCAGATCCGCTCACTGCCTCCATGTGGCTCGGGACTGTACCCAACTAAAACCTGTTTGCACGACTCCTTTGAGCCGTGGTAGGGTAGTAATCAAAGCACAGTGGGAACTCACACGAGACAAATGACGATCTCAGGTCGATGAACTAACCTGTACACATGTCACCTGGGAACTGCTATCTGACGTCTGATATAAGACCAACTAGCAGGTTCCCGGCGAGTCCTGTCCGGTGTACTCATAACCCAATGAGCACCTGTATACATCTTAGGTGAACAAACTGACACCAGTGGCTTGTGAGACCGGCCACCGCCCCTCGTCGGGGTCTCGACTGTATACACTAGTCTACTAATGGAGTATCGATGCCCAGTCTCGAAACTCCCACGACTAGGGACCTTTTAAGGATGTGCTTATAGACCCCAGCTCCCACGTATATGATCGCCATCATACAGCTGGTCGTCAAGCAAGAATCCTAGGGGCTCTATCAACGTGTAATAGCGACGTGTCAGGTCACCTAAAGCAGTATACGATGATAAAGATAAACCAGATAGCATACTATCATCTCGAGTAAGACTGTCCTACCGGGATAGGTCCTCCCTCAATCATTGCAATCACGTGCCTGTGATCCAATAATTGACTCTGAGGGCACTATCTCCAACAAGAGATAAAAAAATGAACACTGGTTTTGTAATTACTTAAGGCAGCATAAATAAAAAATATAACGAGGGTGCTTTATCACCTAGTACCTTAGACCAACTGGTTTGGGAGTTGCTGCTAAGCCTTAGGTATTGCAAGACGAGGAATTATGCCTAAATGCGCAAGAACATTTTGTAATCGGTCGTTTAGTACCTCAAGAAATATTAACGGTCGCATGAAGAATGTGTGAGCAATTTCATCTAAAATTCACCAACAAAAATATTTTGGAAGATGGACAAAAGTTTGATAGCTTGAATTGAATTTTCAAGTGTAGGGGTGATAATTACACATACGTAGGGGTATATAATTGGAGTTTGGAGGAGAGATAGGAATAAAAGATAGGTCTTATATCTTCAGTAGAGATGATAAAAATTCCTGAGTTAAGATTGCACCTTAGAAGGAAAACTTAGGAGATGCTGAAAGCTTTATAAACTGGTAAAACGTATATGATCTTAAGATAAATGAAAAAGATGTGTGAAAATACGAGTTGATGATTTCTAAGTTGAAGATAATAGAATTTCTTGCTAGAATACTGAATTGAAGAATTAGAGTCAACGGCCAAATTAATCGGATTTTGTGGGTAGTATCCGCTGAAAACCCTCAGGAGACAACACTCCTCCTACTAGGGACACCTAGAGGTTTAACGGGTTATTGCACGAGCTCAGTGCAATCGCGTTCCCTGCGAAAGTGAGGTTAGGATTTTTTGAGAATAAAATTGGCTTTGCTCGGGACGAGCAAAAGTTAAGTTTGGGGGTATTTGTTCATATCAGATTTTTACATTTTATATCGTCTATTCTTGCGTATAAGTAGGTACTTTTGATCCATGTCTGCTAAATAGTTGCAGCTTACAGGTTCTCAGCTCTTTACAGTGAAATTCATAAAAAGTCGCAACAAATTTTAAGGGGTTATACTTGCAAGTTCCTTCCTAATCGTGCTAATCCCTGTGCGCCCGCCACGTGCACACCACATGCAACGCACGTGCGCCCGCCACGTGCACACCACATGCAACACACGTGCGCCCGCCACGTGCGCAACACGTGCGACGCACATGCGCCCACGCCGTGCGAAACATGTGCGCCCTCCACGTACGACGCACGAGCGCCCAACACATGCGATGCACGTGCTCCAACACGTGCGATGCATGTGCGCGAATGCAATAAAGCCTTTTTCAGCAGCAAGAAGCTTAAAGCTCCAACCTGTTCTTCCCCCTGGTGAGTGGGACATGGTTCAAAGGGTACATCCCTCCACACCTTCGATATGTGGCACTGTAATCTCTCAGTGTCGTCGGAAAGATGGTGGGTCCCAACGACCAATGATCCTTCTTTTCAAAAAAGAAAAAGAGGAGGAGACCACCCCATAAGCTTCTAAAAAAAATATACAGAAGCCTCCCAAAAGCTCTCACAAAACAAAAGAGAATTTAATTCTCAAACAAAGAGTTTAACTATTCTCAAAAAACTTAGTTCTTTCTATGGATCTGAGATCTGCAAGACAAATCTCCCAAAAGTTACGAATTTAATTCTCATCGGGAAGATCTTGTTCTTGAGAATCAAAAATTAATGGAAGAACGAATTTGAAAAGAAAGAAGATGGAGTTCAAATCAAGAACTTAGTTTCTTCAAATCAAGAACTTAGTTCTTTAAAGAACCTGACTCAAGATCCTCAAAATAATGATCTTGGCGTCCTTAATGGTCAAAATACCATTAAAAGAGGTTTAACCTCTCGGAGAATATGGAGTTCAAATCAAGAACGTAGTTTCTTCAAATCAAGAACTCAAAGTTGATTCAAAATCCTCAAAATAATGATCTTGGTGATCCTTAATACTCAAAACACCATTAAAAGAGGTTTAACCTCTCGGAGAAGATGGATTTCAAATCAAGAACGTAGTTTCTTCAAATCAAGAACTTAGTTCTTTAAAGAACTTGATTCAAGATCCTCAAAATAATGATTTTGGTGATCCTTAATGGTCAAAACAAAATTGAAAGAGGTTTAACCTCTCGGAGAAGATGGAGTTCAAATCAAGAACTCGGTTCTTTAAAGAACACGATTCAAGATCCTCAAAATAATGATCTTGGTGATCAAAATACCATTAACAGGGAAACATCGGCAAAGATTAAATCTCCAAAAGAACTCAGCGCTTCACGCGAAAAGCACGTGAGCACTCAAGGCCAAGTTATATAACGCCTCACGTGAAACACACGTGAGCGCCGGGAAAAATTAGTGCTTAGCACTATTGGAGCACCTCACGTGAAACACACGTGAGCGCCATAAAAGTTAGTGCTTAGCACTATTGCAGCGCCTCATATGATATACACGTGAGCGCTATATGCAGCTAAATACTTAGCACTCCTGGGTATTACAGAAACCCAATCTATGAATGATGACTCCTCAATTGATGATGACCAAAACGATATTCATCCCACATTCCCTTGAATGAAATCTTAGTTTCAAAATACGACTAATGATTTTTGGGCTTGACCATCAATTCCTTTTCCCTCAAACATGGATATTGGTTCAAGGGTATATCTCTCCACACCTCTGTTACATGTCATTGTAATTCTTCAATGTCTTCAGAGAGGTGGCGAGTCCCGACAACCAACAACTCCTTGGTGCACTCTCAAACCGATGGGCACATCCCAATACGGACTGAAACGTCCTTAAACTAACAACGGACCGAAACGTCTTTAAACTAAAACAATAGAGCCCAAATGCTCTTTTGTTGGATCTGAATGATCCTAAAACCCTGTTAAGTAGATCTTAGTCTCAAATTCGACTAACGTATCCTTAACAAAAAACCAACCGAGCCTCCAAATGCTCACATACATATAAGTCGATCTTGATAACAAAACAGATCAATGATCCTTAAATCAATCCAAACCCAAATCTAAGATATACGGATTTGGACTAATCCACGCCCTACGGGCGGCAACATAAATTAGTCTCCGTATACAATCCATGGGCAACCAAAAATAAAACAAACACACATGACACGAAGTGAACTTCTGGAGCAGGAGAAAGTGGTTACCGCGATGCGGTAACGTAATTAACTGCAGGGGCTTGTGCCTGCAGGGAACAGCGTCCCCACAATCAAAACCCTCTTGAAAACGAGGAGGAATCGGACGAAGTCTACTACAACGGCCGCAGCTGTCCAAACCTCCGATATACAGTAACATAAATCAACTTGGCATATTCGGAGAGGCGGATGGATAAAACCAAATAGCATCGGCCCCCAAATTCAGGCAAGAAGACCTACGCGATTTCGTCTTCGTTTTCGGCGGTAAACAGATTCTGGCACGCCCGGTGGGACCTTTTCCTCTTTCCACACCACACTTCGTGTGTCGTGTTTTCTTATAAAATAATAGAACTTATTTATTAAATAGAAATCACATTTTTCTTAAAATTGTATTAAAAATTCTATCGAGATCGGATGCAGGTCTACATCTCGCTTTACTAGGCCCGAGGATGTGAGATAACCCGCACCATCCCGATCGGGGTTCCCCAAAATGGGTTGTAGAGGCGCATTTGCAAGGAATTAAATAATACACTTTTAAAGAAAACGGTTTTTGAATATTTATGGTATTTAAATGTAAACTCATAGCTTCTCACAAACTAATGTTCCAAAAGTTATCGTGCTATGTCAAAAATGTGTGTTGTGATGTGGTAGGTCATTACCTCGTGAGTTTTCTAAAAGTAATATAGTCAAAATGAATAAGCAATGTCGTATGTAAACATGATGGTATTTTACCGTAAAACTGAAATAGAAGTTGCAATACATATTATTTTGAATTGAAACTTGTTGTGAATATTTTTTATGTTTGTTAAACAATATAAGAAAAGATGTTAATTTTTTATTTAAGAAAAAATTGAGTTTTTAAAGAAAAGAGAGTCGGAAGTCAGAATAACTCCGCTTCCGACGAGTTTTGAAAAGTAGAAGTTTTAGATTAGAGATTGAGAAGGGAAGAGGGGACTTACTGGTTGGAATTAGAGAGAAGAGGTAGGGGAGATTTTGGGATCGTCGGGGAGTCATTTCGTCGCCGGATTCTTCCCGAAACGTCGCCGGAACTTGGCCTTGAGCTAACACCACTTGTACAACTTTTGAACTTGGAAATTTTAGAGAGTTTTTGTGATAATTTTCAGAATGGAGATGACTATGGTGTAGGGGGTTTTATAGGATAGAATTAGTGTTTAGGGTAATGAAGAATAGAATTAAAATGTGCATTAAAATGGATTTAAGAGAGGAATTATCACTATCTGAATAATTGCAGAGAATTCAAACAGTATGGGGGTAGTGGGGTAGGCCAAAGGGTGCTAGGAAAATTTTTTCAGAGCATTTTCTACCGGGGGCCTGGTGGCGCCGGCCCCATAGGAAATCTCGCCGGTCCAATTCGGTGGGTTGGGGTCTCGATCTTTGACACGTGTCCAAGTCGTCTCATATACCTCAGTGCATATGTTTGATTTGGTTGTGACTTTTCATTTTACGTGTTTTGCACGTGCAAACTTTTGAGATTCTAAAAGTTTAACAGAAAAGTTAATAAAAATATATGTGGCTGGAAGGATTCGATCACAGTGGCTACATCACAGCAGTGCAAGGTTTTACCAATGAGCTACAAATGCTTTCTTGCTGTTCAAAAGCAAATTAAATTTATAACTTGTGCTCAGGCTTAGTTATTCCTCTCTGTACTTTGAAAAAATTTGTACAGAAAGTTTAGGATTGTTACATTCTACTCTCCTTATAAAAATTTCGTTCTCGAAATTTATATAAAGAAAGTGTAACAGTTTCAGGAATAATTTAATGATAGTGATGGTAATAGAACTAGTGATGGTGCATGAAAAATATTTGGAAGAACGAAAGAATGCAAAAGTTTTGGAAAGATTGAAAAAGATATAGGGAAATTACCAGGGTTACCTTAGTCTACAGTCTCGTCTTCTACGGCCGCTAATATGAAAGCCTGACATCAGGGTACATTCCTCCTAGCTGGAGCTACATTCCACTGTCCCTGGGGCATGTTTCCTTGCCCTCGAGATATGTTCCTCAGTGTTTGATGGAATTGGCGATTAGGCTGTGCAGGAGGTCCATGTGGACGTGGAGCTGGGAGAGCAAGACAAGGTGCTGGAGTCTGGATAGCTGGCGCTGCGGATAAGTGTTGTGAGTTGGAACTGGGTTGCGTCTATAAGGACATGTTCCAGTTCCATGAGTGGATACACCACAAATTAAGCACAGGCCTTTTGTGCGCCTACAGTCCTTCTATAGGTGTCCATCCCTCTTGCAGTAGAAGCAAAAATATGGACTTTGCCGGTTATTTGTTACTTCCGGTCTCCTGGGCTCAAAAGTTGGTATTGAAGAGGCTCCTCTTACCATCTGGATGGCAGGGCGCTTCACCCTGGCAGATTGGGGTCTGCCCTTCATCTTCACCACTGTCTCATATTGACGGGCAGGTTTCAGAGCCAGTTCGTGGGTTGGGAAATCCCCTGTAGCTAAGACGGCTTGGATCTCCGGATCTAACCCTTACTGAAATCGTCTGGACCTGATCTCAGCAGTCGGAATGAGATGCGCTACGCACCTGTTATGGTCTTGTGTTAGTTGTGTAGTATGTGATATTTGAAAATTGAATATTGAGATATATCTTACCTACTGAGCATGGTAAACTCAGTATCATACTCATCCACAGATTTGGTCCACATCGAACCCTATTGTAGGTGGATGAATTGCTGCTCCATGTCAAATCAGGCAGTCTATGGAAAGTATTTCACGTCGAACATGTTGCGAAAAGTTTTTCATTTGATCGGCTGGTCAAGATGGATTTCTTCTGCCTTCCGCCATACTCGGGCGTTGTCGGTGAGTTGCAGCTACGCAACCCATACCCAAGCGATGTCTAGCACTTGTGTTGCTGCCAGATCGTCCTCAATGCTCTGAGCCCATTCTTCCGCTTCTAAAGGGCTCTCTTTTCCTAAATTGTTTTGGGTGCAATGCCCAGAATTGCTTTACTCCGGGCGCTTCCGCTTTTGGACGGTTCATCAAGATAGCAGTCTGCAGCTGTTGTCCTTCCAGGAGGTTTTGGATTGCCTCAAGCAGTACCGTCTGCTCATTGATCGGAGCAGAAATGGTAGGCGTAAGCAGTAGAGGTGGTGGTGTGTTGTTGAAGTTTGTGCTGATATTGTTTGGAGAATCCATAACCTTGAAAGAAAAATAGGGTTAAATAGATTCAAAGAATATGAAATTGTAAGATTCAAGAAATATGAAAAGTAAAGAATGTTTTTAGTTGCTGATGCTTGTGTTATATTGCTTAGAACTTCATGCAGAATTGACCTGCACGTCCATGCAGAACTGACCTGCATGTCCATGCAGAACTGACCTGCATGGGCCACCAACAAAACCTGTCATGCCCCGCTCCCCAGTGTATGGGTAAGGAGATGAGACGATGCCTGCTACGTATTTTCTCAGAAATAAACACACTAAGCGTAACTAAGCAATATAATATAAATATACACAAGAACACATGAAGTGTAAATGAACAGAAACTTTTATTTATTAAACATTTCTTTACAAGTACAACTGAAAATGTAAATACAAGAATGGAAAGCAATGCCTAAACAATGGCATGAACATGAAAGTAAAGTGAGTACAAGTAAAGTCTAATGGTCGTGCTGCTCAGTGGTCTACTCCAAGTGCTCCTGGCTGGTCTCGAACTCCTCAGAGTCGGGTCCTCCTGACAACATTCCAAAGAAAGAATGGAAATAGGAATGTCGTCAGCAAACAATCGCTCAGCAAGTCCTAAAAGAGAAATAGAAATAGAGTGGACAGATAAGAGAGTAACTAGTAATGTTTGATTGTAATGTTAACGCAGTTGTTTGTAGATTGGTACAGAATATGCCAGTGTATACGAAAGGAGTCCAACTTACACCGTAGACTTTGGTAACCCATAGTAAAAGGCTCCATCGATAAAACCATGGAACAACGGCAATGGATGTATATATATGTCTTTTAATGACCATCTCGTGCTACCTTTAACATATTTTGTGCTAGTCTACCCCTTTAAAACCCCGTAATGTATTTTGTATTGATTTGTATTATTTTTTTAATAGATGTAAGACTTGCCAAAACCATGATATCATGTAAACGGAATGGATATAAATGGATAGTCATGTAATCAGAGTATATCATAGAGTCGAGTCATATTGATATAGATTGAATTCTGGTATAACTGGATTCATGTTGAATTGGAGTTATACTTGAATCATATTCAAGGATAGATTGATTGATTTCAGATTAGGCTGAGACTCTGTCTGAGTCAGACACTTTACAATGAATTGAAGTCCTGAATTAGTTTTGATGTTATCGGTAACTGCTACACATTGACGGCAGGATTTGTGACTTTTTCCAAGACAATTACCGTATTGATAACACCGTTGTTTAGGTTTTCTATCTTAGATAGGCAAGCACCCATATTCTTCGGCACTCTGAGGCTCAAGAGAACTGGTCCCACTTAAACCTATGTTTACTAAGGTCCTTATTGTAAATTAATATAACTTGAGGGGGTTTTATGAAAAATAGTTTTGATATATTTTCAAAATAAACCTCAAGTATTTATTTATCGTCTTTAGGATTTTCATAGTTTTAATTTTTATAAAGTAAAATATTCTAGTGGATATAACCTAAATTTCATTGTATATGATATTTTAGTATAATATTGGAATTGTATTGATTTGTAAAGATAGTTTCATGAAATTTGTGATTCCTTTGATTTAGAAAACATGGAATATATATATTGTATACTTAAAGTAGATATTCTGATTATATATATATATATATATATATATATATATATATAATAGAACTTATTTATTAAATAGAAATCACATTTCTCTTAAAAATTGCATTAAAAATTCCATCGAGATCGGATGCCCCGTGAGGAGGTCTACATCACACTCTACTAGGACCAAGGATGTCTGATAACCCGCACCATCCCGATCGGGGTTCCCCAAAATGGGTTGTAGAAGAGCATTTGCAAGGAATTAAATAATAGACTTTTAAAGAAAAACGGTTTTTGAATGTTTATGGTATTTAAATGTAAACTCGTAGTTTCCCACAAACTAATATTCCAAAAGTTATCGTGATATGTCAAAAATGTGTGTTATGATGAGGTAGGTCATTACCTCGTAAGTTTTTTAAAGATAATGTGGTCAAAATGAATAAGCAATGTCGTATGTATACATGATGGTATTTTACCGTAAAACTGAAATAGAAGTTGCAATATATATTATTTTGAATTGAAACTTGTTTTGAATATTGTTTTATGTTTTTTAAACAATATAAGAAGAGGTGGTAATTTTTTATTTAAGAAAAATTTGAGTTTTTAAAGAAAAGAGAGTCGAAAGTCGGAATAATTCCGCTTCCGACGAGTTTTGAAAAGTAGAAGTTTTAGACTAGAGATTGAGAATGGAAGAGGGGACTTACTGGTTGGAATTAGAGAGAAGAGATAGGGGGAGAATTTAGAATCGTCGGAGAGTCGTTTCGTCGTCGGATTCTTCCCGAAACGTCGCCGGAACTTGGCCTTGAGCTAACACCACTTCTACAACTTTTGAACTTGGAAATTTTAGAGAGTTTTTGTGATAATTTTCAGAATGGAGATAACTATGGTGTAGGGAGTATTTATAGGATAGAATTAGGGTTTAGGATAATGAAGAATAGAATTAAAATGTGTATTAAAATGGATTTAAGAGATGAATTATCACTCTCTGGATAATTCCAAAGAATTCAAACAACATGGGGTAGTGGGGTAGGCCAAGGGGTGCTAAGGAAAATTTTTCAGAGCATTTCCTAAGGGAGGCCCGGCGGTGCCGGCCCCATAGGCAATCTTGCCGGTCCAATCCAGTGGGTTGGGGTCTCGATCTTTGCCACGTGTCCAAGTCGTCTCATATACCTAAGTGCACAAGTTTGATTTGGTAGTGACTTTTCATTTTACGTGTTTTGCACATGCAAAATTTTGAGATTCTAAAGTTTAAAAGAAAAGTCAATAAAATATATGTTGCTGGGGGGATTCGATCAAAAGGGCTACGTCACTGCAGTGCAAGGCTTTACCAATGAGCTACAAGTGCTTTTTTGCTGTTCAAAAGCAAATTAAATTTATAACTTGTGCTCAGGCTTAGGTATTCTTCTCTGTACTTTGAAAAAATTTGTACAGAAAGTTTAGGGTTGTTACACATATCTCCCAAGTTGCTCTACAGGCGGTCCATATTGACCTTGTATACAATCCACGGGCACGAATAAATATTCTCTTACCAAGTTCTACTAATGGCAAGAAATGCCCCCATATAGTGAACGACACTTGTAAGTCCTCTCGACTTATAAAGGGAAAACACTATTGGAAGATCCTTATGACTTATGAGAGAAAATATTATTTAGGAATCCCTATGATTCCTAAGAAGAAAATACACTTACGAGATTCTCTCGACTCGTAGAGAGAAATACCCTTATAAGACCCTTACGGCTCATAAAGTCAAAAGCCTTAGCCGACAGGATCTTAACCCTGTTTGCTAAGCTACTTTTGTCCAAATTAACAAAGGCAAACGATGATTCTCTCCTGGAAATATCCCAGTTGTATCGATGTTGATGCCTAAATGGATAATTTCAAGTTTTCGCAAAGGCAAATGATGATTCGCTCCTGCCAGTATTTCAGTTGCAGCGATACTGATGCCAAAATTGGTATCAGGACCCAAGTCCCCGACTCGCAACAAAATCAGCGAGCAAAAAAATATATGCATATGAAACAGCCGAAATGTTTGGGCAACTCGCTATAAAAAACAGCGAGTAAAAACAAAAATAGCCGAAATGATTGGGCACCGCTGGTAAAAAGCCGAAATGATTGGGCAATCGCGACTTTCGCGATATGGAAAGCTGAAAAGATAGAGTATCACGGCAATAAAAAAATAAAATAAAATTTCCTCTGTCCTACAAGTATGTCCATATTGACTCTTGTATACGATCCATGGGCACAAATGAAAAGGGAACCATATTTTCCCACCAGGCTCTGTCAAAGGGAGAGCCAGATCTCGACGGTAATATTTACAGCCTAGATATCAACTCGACGTTCTTCTCATTCCAACAGAGTGCAGACGTGACGTCAACAAAGCTCCAAGGAGCCAAATCAAAACGGAGTAATGGCAAAATCTTAGATCCAACTCGGCGTTCCTTTTCATTCCAGCAGGATGCAGACGAACGTCAACAAAAGGCCCAAGGGTCGAAACAAAAATGGAGATATGACAAAATCCTAGCTCCAAGTCTTGATGGTACATATACAACTAGAGACTATCCCGGCGTTCTTTCTCATTCCAGCATGATACAGACAAAACGTCAACAAAAGACCCATGGGTCGAAACCAAAAATAGAGTAACAGAAAAATCCTAACTCCAATCCTCGACGGCGCATATACAACCTAGAGACCATCCCGATGTTCCCCCTCATTTTAGCTGGATGCGAATGCGGCTATCAAATGAAAATGGAGCGATGGCATACTCTTAGCTCCGGACTCCAACTGCGATACAAGTTAGGAATATTTATGCCGTAGAGACCATTATTGTTGATATAGTGGATGCTTGGACATATATATATATATAGAGAGAGGACTTTCTTGCTCGACATGATAGTATGCTATCTGGTTGCCTTTAGCTTAACATGTAGACTGGTATTATTATACTGTCTGTCTCATACATGTTGATAAAGCCCTTATGATAGGTGCTTGACTACCAGGATTATGATGAGATCATACTATTGGGGCCAGGGTGGTCCAAAAGTACATCCTTTAACAGTTCCTAGTCGAGAGACTATCGAGACAGGGCATCGATATTCCAGAGTAGACTAGTGTGTACGTTTCTTGTCCCTTAGAGGGCGATGGTTGATCCCACAACCATTAGTGTGTGACATCAAAGATTGTACACAGGTGCTCATTATAGAATGGGTACACCGGACGGACTTGCCGAGGACTCCTAATTGGTAGTATACCTATCGTCAGATAGCAGTCCTCTGGTGACACTGGTACAGGTTAGTCTGTAGACCCAAGATCATCATAGAGTCTTGTGTGGCTCCTACTGTGCTTTGATTTCCTTCCTACCACGCTCAAAGAAGACGTGCAAACTGGTGGATTTTGGGTACAGTCCCGAGTCACATGGAGGCAATGAGCGATAGGAGGGGTTTTGTCTCTCTCGGTATTAGGGGTTGATGTTGCGCTATGCTCGATTGGCTATAACTGGAAGTCCCAGGCCAGGGATGCTACTGAGATTTACTAATAACAGTTATTAGTAGTTTCTCGAACCGTTATAGGCCAGACATCGGCATCACGTTACTGGGGTCTAACATTTACCACCCCTAGACATGATATGAAACATATCAGACGAAGAGACTGGACTGTACGGAAGTATTACTGATAGGCTTCATAGAGAGTATGGACAAGCTTGCTTGTTGATCTTCATATCGCTCAATACCCGGGTAGCCGTTATGTCCAGCTAGTACCGCTGATAGCTTGTGGGTAACTGATGTGATCATCACCTACTGCTGGCATATTGACGAGTCTTTAGAATCCTACACAGAAGTTTTCTGGTTCAAACGAAACAAAGTAGGGCACATATGTGATATGTGCGTGGGCCTGATTAAATACGTATATGTGATACCGTATTGTAATCTGGCAATTATATATTATCAAGTTAGATTATATGTGATATAACTAGATTATTGAATCAAGTGTTGATTTAATAATGTGATACACAGATAAATGATATTAGTCGGTCATATGTGATATAACCGGATTATTAAATCAAGTGTTGATTTAATAATTTGATATAATTATATCTTAACTAATATTATTAACTCACTAATTATTTACTTAATATATATATATATATATTAAGCATGTCATGATTTTCTATTTTTGTGAAAAATAGAAATGAGGCGGAAAATGAGAGCATGGGTTGAGGAATGGCTTATATTGTTGTTTATTTGTTTGTGTGCATTATTGAAGTATTGCTCAATTTTTATAATTGAGATATTTCCATACTTCTATAATGCAGCACATGAGTGTAGCCATTCTAACATTTTTTTTAGCTCATTCAAATTGCTCTCTTGAGCTTTCTACCTCTTCTTCTTCCTCCTCATCATGCATCAAAACTCCAACCCCTCACATGTGATATGAACCATAGAGTTTTGAACAAACTAGTGAGATTCAAATCCCCTATTTCATCATCCCACACCAAACTAGCACTTTCGTGTGGCTTATTTCCTCTATTAATAGGAGATTAGTGAAGAGGTAGCTTGAGCTAGTGGGCTTCGCGTGGATCATCTTTGGCATGAAAGTCATCGTAGGATGCTCGTCCAAACTCTCAAGTGGAGCCTAGTGGAGTCGTGTGGACTGCTACACGGAGCTTGTGAAGAGAAGGACTCGATCTACGAGGGTATAGCTATCTTCTTTTCTTTAGTTTGTTCATATCATCATAGGTTAAACCCTAAAAGTCTAGTTACGATCTTGGTTAGTCTAACTTAGTATCCAAAAAAATTTAAATTTGGTATGCTTGATGCAACAAAAACCTTGTTGTAGTGCTATGGTAGACTTTCATGGTATCAGAGCCAAGCTAGAAGATTAGGGAAGGCCGTTACGACGTTATAGTGTTCGATCGGTTTTCGAAACCATAAATTTTTGAAGTTTCTGTTGAATTTTTCAAAATTTGGAACTTTCGTGATTAAAAATATACAGAAAATCATGCAGGGTTTTCTATGGAGCCTCAAGAAATTTAGAGCCCTAATTCCTCTAAAGCGCCGCGGAGCCGCCAAAGCCTTTGTTTGGCTGCGGTTCCGCCGCCGTTTTGGGGTATAGTGGGTCTAATTTTCTTTTGCTGCTCTGTTGTTTTATTTAGCGCTTTCTGGATATTTTAATGCTTCTCAAGTTGTTGAGGTCTGTGGAATTTGTGAAAGTTTGATAAACCGGTCGAAATGTTTAACGTTGTATAGATCTTGATGATATGTGATACAATATTTAGAATTCGGAATAATTAGTTTTATGAAAACTAATTAGTATATTGTAAATCTAGTGTTTTAGTCTTGGTTTATCGGTTGCCACGGAGTTTTGATTTGGGTCAAAACTCTGTCGCAATCGCGTATTGTACGCGAACACTCGCCGGGTAACTCTAGTAGACAGCCAAGCCCCATAGCCCCGACCAAGTGACTGTAGGAGAACCCTGTTGCCAAAAGCACCCACTCGGGTGCTTGCGGCCATGGTGTTCCTCCTTAGTGCACTTCGTCGACGGTATTGGGGGTGCGGCCATCTGTTAAAGTTTTCGACGAGTATTCGATAATGTAGTCAGGAATCCTATTGAATTACCCGACTAAATTAATTGAAAAGTGTTTTCAATTTGAGACTAAAATACAAGGTTTATAGGTTAGGCATGAAATCCGGAATATGACATATTTCGGGTTTATAATGTCTAAGAATATACGGATTCCAATTATTGTAGTTTTCCATTCATTTTCTGAGACCGTAAGTGTAATATGTGGGGTATCCCGATCTCGTTGCTATATGTCAACGAAATTCGAGATACGCATATTTACTTACGTTGATGACATGAGATGTTATGTATTGCTGGTGATATGGTTTATTGGATCATCATGAATGAATAGCCAGGGGTTTTATGTGAGATGAGAGTTTTTATTTTCATTCGTATAAAATCTGTATGTAATATTCTTTTATTGGGGCACTTCCGGGTTGAGGATGATGTCACCATTGATGTATATTATTTACTTTTCCGCATTAGGATAGACCCAAGGTGAGGATCACAAGTAACTAGGTTTTAGAGTCCAGTGGGAGACCATCTCAAGGAGTTGAGACCGGCTCTCCTAACTCTAGAATTGGTAGGGTTATTTGCCGCTCTCGTAGGGATCTAAGGATGTGGGTTTGGCTATTCATCACAACCGTGGAATTCGTGTTTTACATTACTGGCTAAATTTAAAACACGGATATCCTAGTATATCCAATATTTCATATGTTGCTTCTGCTGCTTGGTTCTGTGATCTGATCATATAACTGTGTGAGATGAATGTTATATTATATACATAATATATAATAAACGTTGCTTATGTTTTGCACCCGTGCTAGTCCAGCCCCCGCTCTGCCGGTAGTTAGATAACCTAACGGTGTATGACAAGGCTCCGTGGCGAATATGGATGGCATAAGCGTACGTTCTATTTTCGTTTCATTTTTCTGTGATGTTTAGGAAACATTAAATGATGAGACTTCATTAATGAGATTAATAAAAGAAAAGAAACCTAAAAATGTTGTAGAATCAGATTTTTAAAAACAGGTAGCTCTAGTTCTTGCTTTGCATAATGGTATTCCTTGATGAATATCCAGCACCTCATTCGATGAGGAAAGAGTAGAGATCCCTTCACCGGGAGTGATCTCTTTAGCGAAACTAGCAAATGCTACACCTCACTCGTTTAGTTTTGCAAGCTGCACTAGTTCTTGTTTTGCAAAGTGGTATTCCTTGTAGAATATCTAGCACCTCATTCGATGAAGAAAGAGCCGAGATCCCTTCACCGAGAGTGACCTCTTTCGCAAAGCTAGCAAACGCTACAAAACTATTCATTTTTAAAACGGAGCTTAAAACACTCCAAATCACTAGATTCTACAACGATATCAAGTTCATTATGCTCATGGTTTTTTTAAAAACCTGCGTAGTCCTCCTTCATTTCAGATAAGTACTACTTAGTATTCGTGCTACGTTTGTTGGCCTTCGTCAAGGCGTAGTGTGCAGTAGCTGATTAGTACTTATTTTCCTGCATGTGATGCGATTGGATTAGGATAGTCGTGTGACTTTGTTGGCCTTCGTCAAGGGTTGTGCGGGTGGGTTTAATTCAATCAAGAAATGAACGGGTTAAATTGACTAGCGACCTATGCTTTGTTGGCCTTCGTCAAGGTCATAGGAAGCTAAGGGTAAAAATAATATCGGGAATTTTAAGTGTTGAAATTTATAATGAGATTGAATACCTTCTACATGATAGTTGGATCACGATACCCACTGCGAGTAAGAGTTACTCCTGGGAGAGTTTTGCACTTTACAATTAGCTAATCCAGTAGGTTTCTAGAAAAGTGTCAACGGGGTTATGCCTCTAGGGAAACAAGATTTATTTTAATTACGTCCGTGCGAAATCACGGGGAACCTCCCTCGGAGTACCGACACTTACCTGGCTGACCGGTTAGCGAACTTGTAGAAAGTAATTAATCCCGGCTAATCTTACCTTTTATGGTTTGAAAGAAGATTTGATAAAAACGGTAGGAGCCATCCTAATTAGATAAAATAATAACCAATCTAATTTTGCAAAGAGCGCACACAAAGTGATTATCCTTCTCTCTCTCCTGGGAGTAACCAATGACAGGAATCAATCAAGATAATAATATGGATGTATTGACCGAACCTACTTATTATACTGGGCTAGGTTCCGCTCTATCTTATGATTGTCATAAGTCTAAGTAAGGAATAAGAGAATATCAGGATTCCAACGCCATCCAAAACGAAAAATAAGCATTTTGATGAATTGTCTTCAGGTGTGTTCGTTACCAAGAACTGTTTCTTAGTTAACTCTACGTTCTAGGTATTTGATACCGGATCAGGATCCCACGTATGTAATTTTTTACAAGGGCTATAGAGAGGTAGAGAACTGGGAAAGGGTGAAATGTCTCTAGTAGTAGGGAATGGTGCAATTGTTGCAGCCAAAGCAGTTAGCGAATATCACCTTGTATTAAGTAGTAATACATTAATTCTAAAAACGACTGTTATTACGTACCCTCGATGATGTGCAATATCATATTCATCTCTTTATTTGGATAAAGAAAGATATAACTTTGCATTGGAGAAAAATGTTATGAACGTTTTTCTAAATCAAGTATTGATTGGGTTTGGTACGTTATATAACAGTATATATGTTCTGAATCAAACCACGGTTCTAAACGTACAGAACACACATAAGAGGAACAGTTCAGAAATGAACGAAGTCTTCTTGTGGCGCTGTAGACTATGTCATATCAATGCGACATGACTAGCTAAAGTTGCATAAGGATGCATATTTGAATACGTTCAAATTTACATCTTATGAAACTTGTCAGTCATGTCTCAAAGACTAGGTGACCAAATCTCCATTTACTGGAAACAGAGAAAGAGCTACTGAACTCTTGGACAGATACATAGTGATGTATGCGGTCCTATGTCTACACATGCCAGGAATGGTTCCTCGTACTCTATTATATTCACCAATGATCTCTTAAGATACGGACATGTGTTCCTGTTGAAACAAAAATCTGAATCTTTTAAGAAATTCAAGGAATATAAGTATGAAATTAAGAACCAGATGGGTAAAAGTATTCAAATCCTTCGATATGATCGGGGAGGAGAATACTTGAGCATGGAATTCAGAGACTGCATAAAAGAGAATGGGATTCTCTCTCAGCTTACTCCTCCATATACGCCAGAGCGCAACGGAGTATCGGAGCGGTAGGATCGCACCCTATTAGATATGGTGCGCTCTATGAAGAGTAATGCTGAGTTACCTATTTCCCTTTAGGGTTATGCACTTGAGATAGCTGCATTTCTATTTAATAGAGTTCCGACCAAATCCGTTGCCTACCACTCCATATGAGATATGGAATGGGAAGAGACCATCTCATAAACGAGTTAAGATATGGGTTGTCTGGCCAATGTTAAAAAGAAAAATCCGGACAAGCTCAAGGCAAAGTCAGTTCTGTGTAAGTTTGTAGGATATCCCAAACCAACGCGAGGGTATATATTCTACCACACCGAGGAAAAAAGGTGTTTGTTTCTCGACATGCCACCTTTTTAGAAAAGGAATTTCTTCTGAAAGAAATTAGTGGCAATGAGGTAGAACTGGAAGAAGTTCCAGCAACGCAAACTATAACTGACGATTTGGTGGAACCGGAGGATTCAATAGTCCCCGACGAACCGCAGCCACTCCGCAGATCTAGTAGGGTTCCTCATCCACCTGAGAGGTACTATGGTTTTCTCATAAGCGGTGGGAGCGAGAATGGCATCATGGAAGATGATGACCCGACTATTTTTGAGTAGGCCATCACAAATGGAGACTATGAAATGGATGGATGATGTGTGATCTGAGATGGAATCTATGTACACCAACAAAGTATTGACTTTGGATGTTTCTCCTGAAGGGGTAAAACCCATCGGGGACAAGTGGATCTTTGAGAAAGGTAAATTGGTGTAGATGGAAAAGTTGAGACTTTCAAAGCTAGATTTATAGAAAAAGGTTTTCGTCAAATGATCTGGTGTCGACTATGATGAAACCTTTTCTCCAGTGGCTATGCTTAAGTCCATCAGGATCCTACTTGTCGTTGCTGCATACCATAACTACGAAATCTGGCAGATTACACGTCAAGACCACTTTTCTAAATGGTGATTTAGAAGAGAGCATGTATATGACACTGCCAGAGGGCTTTCTAGACAGTAGGAGCAGCGGAAGCGTATGCAAGCTGCTTAAATCCATCTACGGATTAAAGCAGTCATCACGGAGATGGAACGTCTGTTTTGATGAATCTGTCAAAGAGTTTGACTTCATCAAGAATGTAGATGAACCATGAATATATAAGAAGGTTGTAGAGAGTAAGGTTGTCTTTCTCGTATTGTACGTGGATGACATACTCTTGATAGGAAACGATGTTCCTATACTACACTCGGTCAAGCTCTACTTATCACACAAGTTCTCCATGAAAGATCTTGGTGATGCCTCCTACATTTTGGGGATTAAGATCTATAGAGATAGATCTAAATGGATGTTGGGATTGTCCCAATCTAGGTATATAGACACCATACTAAAGAGGTTTAGTATGGAAGATTCTAAGCGTGGTAATGTACCCGCTTATTCAGGAATCACTCTCTCCAAAGAGATGTCTCCCAAGACTAATTTGGAGAGGGCTCACATACAAGGGATACCCTATGCTTCGGCAGTCAGGTCAATCATTTATGCGATATTGTGTACCAGACCAGATGTAGCATTCTCACTAGGTGTAGTGAGTAGGTATCAATAAGATCCATAGGAGAAACACTGGAAAACTTTGAAGAACATTCTAACGTACTTGAGAAGCACTAAAGAGATGTTCATAGTGTATGGTAACGGTGAACTCCAGGTGGAGTCCTTTACCGATTCAAGCTTTCAGAGTGATAAGGACGACTGAAAGTCAGTCTTGGGTTTTGTCTTCACCCTCAGTAGAGGGACGGTATATTGGAAGAGTTCCAAACTATATACTGTAGCAGACTCGTTGATAGAGGCTGATTACATCGCTACCAACGATGCTGCCAAAGAGGCTGTCTGGATGAATAAGTTCATAAGATGAACTTGGTTCCTACCATTGAGCATCCAATACCTGTGTATTGTGATAACCATGGAGTTGTGGCTTTGTCCTAGGAACCCCGGTCCCTTCAGCAATCCAGCCATATTCTTAGGCAGTATCATCTGATCAGAGAGATAGTTGATCTTCGGGAGATCGAGATCAAGAGAGTTGACACAGAGGATAACACAGCGGATCCACTCATAAAGGCCCACCCCCCAAATGTGATTCGAGAGATTTTTGGGATATTGGGTATGAGATACTACAACAACCGGCCTTAGTGCAAGTGGGAGATTGTTAGGAATATGTATGCCCTAGAGGCCATTATTGTTGATATAGTTGATGCTTGGACATATATATAGAGGTCTTTCTTGCTCGACATGATAGTATACTATCTGGTTGCCTTTATCTTAACATGTAGACTGGTATTATTATGCTGTCTACCTCTTACATGTTGATAAATCCCTTAGGATATATACTTGACTACCAGGATTATGATGAGATCATACTAGTAGGGCCAGGATGGTCCAAAAGTATATCCTTTAACAGTTCCTAGTCGAGGGGATGTCGAGACAGGGCATCGATATTCTAGAGTAGACTAGTGTGTACGTTTCTTGTCCCTTGGAGGGCGATGGTTGATCCCACAACTATTGGTGTGTAACATCAAAGATTGTACATAGGTGCTCATTAGAAAATGGGTACATCGGACAGACTCGCCGAGGACTCCTAGTTGGTAGTATACCTATCGTCAGATAGCAGTCTTCTGGTGACACTGGTACAGGTTAGTCTGTAGACCCGAGATCGTCATAGAGTCTTGTGTGGCTTCCACTGTGCTTTGATTTTCTCCCTACCACGCTCAAAGGAGACGTGAAAACAGGTGGATTTTGGGTACAGTCCCGAGCCACATGGAGGCAATGAGCGATAGGATGGGTTTCGTCTCTCCCGGTATTAGGGGTTGATGTTGCGCTATGCTTGATTGGCTATAACTAGAAGTCTCTGGCCAGGGCTGCTGCTGAGATTTACTGAGAAGAGTCATCAGTAGTTTATCGAACCGTTATAGGCCAAATATCGGCATGACTTATCACGTTACTGGGGTCTGATGTTTACCACCCCTAGACATGATATGCGACATATCAGACGAAGAGACCGGACTGTACGATAGTGTTACTGATAGGCTTCATGGAGAGTATGGACAAGCTTGCTTGTTGATCTTCATATCGCTCAATGCCCGGGTAGCCGTTACGTCCAGCTAGTACCGTTGACGGCTTGTGGGTGACTGATGTGATTATCACCTACTGCTGGCGTATTGACGAGTCTTTAAAGTCCCACATAGAAGTTTCCTGGTTCAAGCGAAACGAAGTAGGGCACATATGTGATATGTGCGTGGACCTGATTAAATACGTGTATGTGGTACCGTATTGTAATCTGGCAGTTATCTGTTATCAAGTTAGGTTATATATGATATAACCAGATTATCGAATCAAGTGTTGATTTGATAATATGATACACAGATAAATGATATTAGTCGGTCATATGTAATATAACCGGATTATTAAATCAAGTGTTGAATTAATAATGTGATACAAATTATATTTGATATAATTATATCTTAACTAATATTATTAACTCACTAATTATTTACTTAATTCGTATATATATATATATATATATATATATATATATATATATATATATATATATATATATATATATATATATTAAGCATGACATGATTTCCTATTTTTGTGAAAAATAGAAATGAGGTGGAAAATGAGAGCATGGGTTGAGGAATGGCTTTTATTATTGTTTATTTGTTTGTGTGCATTATTGAAGTATGACTCAATTTTTATAATTGAGATATTTCCATACTTCAATAATGCAACACATGAGTGTAGCCATTCTAACATTTTTTTTTGGAGCTCATTCTTGAGTTGCTCTCTTGAGCTCTTTACCTCTTCTTCTTCATCTTCATCATGCATCAAAACTCCAACCCCTCACATGTGATATGAACCATGGAGTTTTGAACAAACTAGCGAGCTTCAAATCCCCTATTTCACCATCTCACACCAAACTAGGACTTTCATATGGCGTGTTTCCTTCACTAATAGGAGATTAGTGAAGTGGTAGCTTGAGCTAGTAGGCTTCGCGTGGATCATCTTCGGCACGAACGTCATCGGAGGAAACTCGTCCAAACTCTCAAGTAGAGCCTAGTGAAGTCGTGTGGACTACTACACGGAGCTTGTGAACAGAAGGACTCGATCTACGAGAGTATAGCCATCTTCTCTTCTTTAGTTTGTTCATATCATCAGAGGTTAAACCCTAAAATTTTAGTTACGATCTTAGTTAGTCTTACTTAGCACCCGAAAAAATTTAAATTTGGCATGCTTGATGCAACAAAAACCTTGTTGTGGTGATAGGGTAGACTTTCAATTCATACAGCATGGAGGTCCTATAGATGTTTACCCTACTTCAGCAAAGAAACGGCGCGGCATCGTCAAAACAAAAAAATGAAGCAACAGCATATTCCCAGCTTCGGGTCTTGAAGGCAACTCATATAAAGCCTAAAAAACTATCGGAGATCATCCCACACCAGAGCGGAGTGGTTATGACTCATCGGGGCTCCAAATTGAGCCTAAGCTCAAGTAAAAAACGTCATGGCAAATTCCTAACGTTTGCTCTTCCGATGATGATATGACCTAAGAAGATTACTTGAAGACGTCTTGTCCAGCCCTCGAAGGGATCAGAGACATGACAGTCGTAGGGCTACTCGAATAACAGATTGAAGACTGCATATCAAGAAATACATCAGCCAACGCGACGGTACCACGGACTAAAACCCTAGTATCACAAACCTAACGGACCTCTGTTGTAAAGAATAGGGGTTATCTACATAAAACGTTAGGACAAGTTTTCCTGTAAACCCAAGGAAGGTAAACTCAAAACACTCCGAAATGAGTATATAAACTAGAGACTCCGAAACGAGTGAATAAACTACAAACTCCGAAATGAGTACATAAACTCGAAACTCCGAAATGAGTGAATAAACTACAAACTCCGAAATGAGTGAATAAACTAGAAACTCCGAAATGAGTGAATAAACTACGCACTCCGAAACGAGTGAATAAACTAGAAACTCAGAAACGAGTGAATAAACTATAAACTCCGAAATGAGTATATAAACTACAAACTCTGAAATGAGTGAATAAACTAGTCCCTGCCAGATCAAAACAATCAAGAATAAGAAAGTGCAAGTCCGAAAAGGGAAAAAGGCTTGCCATTCATACTTTAGGAAAGATTACACAATGATGATGAGAACGACTAAAAAAATATCATCTAAAGTCTACAATTGCAAGACGTTGCATTCCGGATACGGATTCATGAACTTAGAAGAAAGTTTGAGTAAAGTTTTTCTAGCTTCGTTGACCATCTTCTTATGCATTTCTCACGAATGCAAGCATCGGGATCCCCGTTGATGTCGTCCATCCTTTAGTACGCGGATATTATCGCCTTCTGTTGGAAGATGTGATGCAAAACAATGACAAGATCATCCCTCCCATTCTTTGAGATCAGGCCCATCAAATATACTGAATGCACCTTGTCTTCAGTATCATCAAGTGCCTCAAGTAGCATAGCCTCATCAAGCTCAGAAAGTGCTTCCCTAATCGACCCAACGACAATCTTCAAAAGAACAGAACAGCGGGGAGGCAATCAACCGTTGTAATCGTCGAAGTGACGCATCACCTCAGCGCATTGGGCGTCAGTGAACTCATGGCCTTGACAACGGACTTAGATGCGAATCTCCTTATAAAAGATAATCTCTTCAATGTCATACAGATGAAAAGCCATAATATCTAAAAAAAACCGGTAAAGGATTAGCAATCAAAATACCAAAATCATTATGATCTAGAAGAAAAACGGTAGGCCCCACGAAATCAAAATGGCGGCTCGCCAATGATGAGGCAAGATAATCATTACGAGAATCCAAAAGGATTCTCATTAAATAAACAGCGGTGTTTTAAAAAAAACTCTTAAATGTTCTCGAAAAGTGAGTTCTGTTAAGAATAGACAACAGATTCAAATCTGTGAAAAGAGTATTAAAACTTTAAAAAGGAAAATGCTCAAGAAAAAAGGGAATAAAATTCCCAAAAGTCCCCAGATCTCGCAGAGCTAAGCTCTGTAAGAAAATGGAATTAAATTCCTTCAATAGTGGGATTAAATCCCAGAAACCCCCATGATAGGGAAACAAAGAAAATGGAATTAAATTTCAAAGCTCCTCAAAGATCAACGATAGGGTAAAACCCCAAGAGGAGAACTAACAATCCTCATTGATTCAAGACCCCAGAGTCTACTTAAAAGAAAAAAGAATATTTTTTTTTAGATCTCTAAGAGATCAGTCCAAGAAAAGAGCAAAGCTCTGCTGATGGATTTTAAATCCAAGACAAGAACAAAAAGGGTTTCATAAATAATGAATTCCATTCATAATCCTTACCAAGAAGAGTTTCTGCAGAGTTTAACTCTGATGTTCTATGGGTAGAGAGCTAAGCTCTAAAAGGAGAATTAAATTCTCAAGAAAAGAGTTAAGGAAGAAGATGAAGAAACAGTGGTCATCTCAAGGGCCAAAGGCCCTATTTATAAGACGTGATGGGAAGTGGTTCAGCTTTCCATTCCCCTAGGCAATCCAACAGTGATAAAGATGGATAGCGTTGCACTCACATGCAAGCCACGTGAGAATAACGCTGGGGGGATTTGTTCCCTCATAAAAAATTTAAAAAGAGAGAGAAAATTCCCCACAACTCAAACCTCACGTGTTAAACACGTGTGCGTCTATATGCAAAGCATATAGGTGCTGCAATCAAACAACTAATATGCTAAATAAGCCTCATGTGTTAAACACGTGAGCGCTTATATGCAAAGTATATAGACGCTGCAATCAAACAACTAATAGGCTAAATAAGCCTCACGTGTTAAAGAAGTGAGCGCCTATATGCAAAGCATATAAGCGCTGCAATCAAACAACTAATAGGCTTAATAAACCTCACGTGTTAAACGCGTGAGCGCCTATATACAGAGTATATAGGCGCTGCAATCAAACACCCAATAGGCTAAATTGGCCTCACGTGTTAAACGCGTGAGCGCCCATATGCAGGACATATGGGGGCCAAATCAGAGAAGCTAAATAAGCCTCATGTGTTAAACACGTGAGGGCACCTCTTTACGTAGAATTAAATTCTACTCAAACAAAGAACCGTTGGATCAAAGATCTAATGGTGATTAAGCATAGAATTAAATTCTATTGGGAAGGATATTTTCTATTAAATAGAAAGTTGGTGGATCAAAGATCCAAAGAGATGGAAGATGTTTTCCATATTTTTCTAAACAAAAAAGATTGTTCTCTGTTAAACCGAGCACCTTTGGATTAAAAATCCAATGGTGATAAAAATATTACCGTTCAATAGAATTTTATTCTATATATGGGAGAATATTCTCTCAATATTGTTAAAATAAGAAAACATATTTTGCAAGACGGAAACACTTGGATCAAAAATCCAACGGTGGGTAAAATTTCCCAAATCAATTTGAGTCCAATTAAATCAATTAAAATCTCTCACTGAGAGATTTTCTCAAAATTAATTAACAAACTTGCCTCTACTGTATAAAGGACCCGAGACTCCAAATCTCAGGAAAAAAAAAAAGAAAAAAAACCCCTATAAGCTCCTGCCAAAATACAGTGAGCTCTTGAGAAAACAGAGAATTTAATTCTCAAAGAAAAAAGACCATCATCCTTCAAAAACACTCTAGGTAAATAAAAAATGAGAGATTAAAAGTATCCCTCTCGCCTAGTATAGTGGATATAAGGGTTTAACCCTTCATATAAGAACTTAGTTCTTCCTTTGGTTTGAGATCTGCAAAAGCAAATCTTCCCACAAGCTGAGAATTTAATTCTCATCGGAGAGATTCTGTTCTTCTGACTCAAAACTTAGGGGGAAGAACTAGGTTGAAAAAGAAAAAGAAAAAGAAAGAAAAGGAAAAGAAACATATTTTCTGGGAATTTAATTCCCCCGAAATTAGGGTTTAACCCTGCATCAAGAACTTATTTCTTTAAAGAACCCGATCCAAGATCTTCAAAATAGTGATCTTAGTGATCCTTAATGGTCAAAACACCATTAAAAGAGGTTTAACCTCTCTGAAAACATGAACATGGAAAACTTGGACTTCATAATACCCCACGAACTTAGTTCCTTCAAATCAAAAACTTAGTTCTTAAAGAACATGATCCCAGATTCTCAAAATAATGGTCTTTGTGATCATTAATGATCAAAATACCATTAATAGAGATTTAAGTTCTGTAAAAATATCAATAGAGATTAAATCTCCAAAAATATAAAGCTTTACGTGAAACACACATGAGCGCCAGAGAAAGTTAATGCTTAGAACTATGGCAGCGCCTCACGTGAAAAGCACGTAAGGGTCCATGGCTAAAAACCCAGCGCCTCACATGAAAAGCTTGTGAGCGCCAGAGAAGATTAGTGCTTAGCACTATGCCAGCATCTCACGCGAAACACAAGTGAGCGCTGTATACCTTAGTGCTTAGCACCACTAGGTAGTATAAAAACCCAATCTTAGCCCAAATTGGCTAAGTTTCCTGAGGTTAAATCTCTTTGATTTTAAATTATCCGAGCCCATATGCTCGTGATTTCCAAACTGATCTTAGTCTCAAACATGACTGATGATCTCTCATTGATGATATCCAAAATGATATTCATCCCATATCTCCGAAAGTAATCTTAGTTTCAAATATGACTAACGATTCTTAGATCCACCACAACCCCTGTTCCCCTCAAATACGGGATTTGGTTCAAGGGTACATCTTTCCAAACTTCTAATATATGTCGTTGTAATTTCTCAACGTCTTCAGAGAGGTGGCGGGTCCCGAAAACCAACAACTCCTTTCTTTTCTGGGAAAGATATACTCCACATTGATGCACTTCCAAACTGACGTGCACACCTCAAATCGGATCGCATCTCAAATTAGGCGCATTCCAAGTCACCATCGTTCACTCTGCCACTTAACAAATACACGTGCGCGCAAGATGAACAACGGACCGAGATGTCCCTAAACTAGAACTTCGCCTCAAATATGGAAACAACGGGCCGAGAAGTTCCTAAGCTAACAACGGACCGAGATATCCCTAAACTAGAATCTCGCCTCAAATATGGCGACATTGGACTAAAAAGTCCTTAAACTAAAATTTCGCCTCAAACATGGTAATAATAGACCGTGATGTCCTTAAACTAAAATAATTGAGCTCAAATGCTCATATGTTTTAAGTCGATCTTAATCACAAACCAGATTAACGGTCCTTAAATAAACTGTTCAGTTGATAAAACTGCACATTTAATATGACATTTTTCCTACTATTTCTATATAATAAAAGGTGTTTATTATAATATATGATATATATGAGGGTTTATCTGTAAAATTACTATTTTCATGTGTTTATATATTATAATTAACATTTGATTGGAAAAAGTAAGCATATAATATCCATGTAACATTTGGCCCATTTAAATATGCTTACCTTATTAAAATACCTTTGACCAATTCTTAATGGTTAAGTTAATATCTCAATAAAACAAACTCTACTAATATTATTTGTTGAGTTATTGTGCAGAATTTTCAGGACTGAAATCAAGGAAATTAAAGTTGGCAAAACAAACCTGCCTAATTAAGAAAGTAAACTAAAGAAATCAATTCTGGCAGTGACAAAGAGAAAATTTTCAGTTTCCAGAGATGTCAAAAGATCACCAAGAGCTACATAGATGAAGCCCTATAAATTTAAGGCCAAGATCCCACCATAAGACCGTGGATCCGCGGTCAAACCCATCCAACGGCCGTGGTTCTGCCACGGATTTGAGGAGTTGGGATTCTGGATTTTTTGGTTAGAATCGTAACAACTAGTTACCATATTAGGAAACTAGGGTTCCGGCTCTGTGAGTATAAATAAGGACCGAGAGCCTCTTGGAAAAATCATCAAGCCGACGAGATCACGAAGTCCAAGACGGCTCACGCATCCAGTCTGGTCATCAACTGTCCATCTACCTCCTTCAGAAGAGATCGAGAAGCAAACTAGGTTTTTGTAATCATTTTCTAAAGGAAACAAAGTGTATTTGATCAAGTTGATTAATAAAGGTAGTTGTCTTTATTCTTATTGCATTTTATTATTTACATCATGATCTCTATCCGTTCTTTTATCTCCATCATGCACGAGTAATTCTCCGCTTGTTAGGGTTCGTAGGAATAGGATAGATTAATGGATGATGAAGATCCTTAAACTCTTTTTACGTCCTATAAAGTTTATAAACTTTACCAAAAGAATCATTAACATCCTAATCAAGCGTGCTACCAATTTATTGCCAGTCTCGACTGCGATTAGAGATTAGATTAATGATTGTTTTGGTAAAGCCTAGACATGAACGAAGATCCATGTCAAGATAGGGGTTAAGAGTGGGAACCCTTTTCCCTCCAGAAACCCTAATTCACATGCATCACTTTCTGTCTAGTTTTAAATCTATTAAAAGATAAAAAGAGTAATCTTTAATTAATCATCCATGACTACTAAATCTTAACGAACCCTACAAGCCCCCTTCGACTACAAACCTACATCCGTAGTTAATCTAGATCTATATTTTGCATCCGTGTTTAACGTAGATCTAGAGCTTACAACCATTCTTCACCATTCTTTATTCTTTCTCTCTCTTTTTCAATATGCCTAAAGTAAGATTAAAAGATTCAATGTTTCCCTGAGGACGACCCGTACTCATCTCGGTCTAGCTACACGCGACACCGTTATTGATTGCGGTTAACTACTACACATAAAAAATACAGATCAATCATAAACCTAAGACAAAATCTAAAATATACTAATTTGGACTAATCCGCGCCCTACGGGCGATGACACAAACTAGTCTCCGTATACAATCCACGGGCAACCAAAACAAACAAAAACACATGACACAAAGTGAACTTCCAGAGCACGAGAAAGTGGTTATCGCAATGCGGTAACGTGATTAACTGCAGGGAAGAGCATCCCCACAATCAAAAACCTCTCATAAAATGAGGGGGAATCTGATAAAGTCTGCTACAACGGTCGCATCTATCCAAACCTCTGATATATGGTGCCATAAATCAACTTGGTAATTTCGGAGAGGTGGACGGATAAATCCAAATAGCATCTGCCCCTAAATTCAGGCAAGACGATCTATTCCAGTTCGTCTCTATTTTTGGTGGTAAACACCCTTCATAGAGTACCTCCGATACAGAAAGCTGCCCGAAGAAAAATCTATGAGGGTTCAGTTGAAGAAAAGAGCTCTTCGATACGTGTTTGTAAATAATACGTTATACCGCAGATCATATGACCAACTCTGGCTCAGGTGTCTGTCATCGGCTGAAACCCAAAAAGTTATGAAAGAAGTTCACTCGCGCGTCTGTGGAGCTCATCAGTCCGGCCCTAAAATGCGGCTTCAAATCAAACGGTTTAGATATTACCGGCCTACCATCATAAGGGATTGTGAAGAGCATGCAAAGAAATATCTTCCAAATTCATGATGACTTCATTCACAAGCTTCCCAATCCGCTGCATCCTACGGTGGCGTTATGGCCCTTCGAAGTTTAGGGCACCATCATAGTTGGTCCAATTGATCCTCCGTCATCTAAAGGCCACCGGTTCATATTGGTCGCAGCTGACTACTTCTCCAGGTGGGATGAAGCTATCCCGCTAATTCAAGACAGAAGATATTCTGAAATTCTTCCGGTATAATATTCTATATCGCTTTGGTACACCGAGAAGAATCATATCTGACAACAGGCCTTCTTTCAAGAACTTCAAAATCTCATGTTTCGCTGCTCAGCACAAGATAGACTAAAAATATTCCTCCATCTATAATCCAAGAGCCAATGGGTTAGTCGAAGCTTTCAATAAAACTCTATGCAAGCTCCTGAGGAAAAATGCTTCAGCCAACAAGAGAGAATGGAATATCAAGCTCCACGAGGCATTGTGGGCATATCGTACCGCGCACGGCGCTCCAACTCATTCCACTCCATACTCACTACTCTTCGAAGTGGAGGTATTTCTCCTGCTCGAAGTCGAAATTCCAAGCCTAAGAATGGTTGTCCAGCATGATTTGACAGAGAAGGAAAACGTCCTCCTTTGGCTCGAAGAGCTCAACGCCCTCCAAGAAAATAGGCTCGCGGTACAATAAAATTTGGAGTTATACCGAGCCCAAATGTCACGGGCTTATGATAAGATGACCCGTCTCCATGCTTTTAAGAAAGGCGAATTGGTGTTGGTCTTCAAAAGACCAATCATCCCCAATCGATATGCCAAGGGAAAATTCGAGCTAAATTAGAAAGGGCTATACGTCATTGAGAAAGTGTTTGACGGAGGATCCTACCAACTAATAAGTGCCGAGGGAGAAAGGCCCATACCACCCATCAATGGCCGATATCTCAAGAAATACTACACATGAATGCTCCAAGTCGCAGGAAAATTGAGCACACCGGCCCTACGTTCTGGATCATACATCTTGTAAAACCATATACAATCCACGGACGCAAATGACCCCTATCTCTTCCAAGTCCTGCCGATAAGACTACATATGAAGTCCTACCAGCGATGAAGCAAAAAAGAAGAAGAAGAAAAGAGAAAAGACGAAGACGAAGAAGAAGAAGAAGAAGAAGAAGAAGAAGAGAAAGAGAAAAGAAAAAAAGAGGTATGTCCACAAGAAAAATGGGCACGGAAGAAAACCCGGAAGGGCTCCGTGAGTAAAAACAGCAGGACTGCTGGCGAGTTTGTGAAAACCCGAAAAGGCGCAAACTCATGAAAAGAGATAAAATACACTAGCAAAGTCCTCTCGACCTTGTGAAGAGAAAATTCCCGCGTAAGATCCTTACTACTCACAAAAGAGCAACACACTTAGAAATCCCCACGATTCTTAGGGAGAAAATACACCTGCAAGATCCTCTCGACTTATGAGAAGAAAATGCTTTTATGAGACCCTCACGGCTCATAAAATTGAAAAGTCTTAGGTGATAGGGATCTAAACCTCTCTCCTAAGACATCATTCCCTAACGGGCAACGACAAATGATGAGTCGCTCCTGGCATTACGCTTCAGTGTTAGCGGTGCTGATGCCGACCCAAAACTCAAACCCCAAGTTTTCCCAAAGGAAAATGATAAGTCTCTCCTGACACTACGCTTCAGTGTTAGCGGTGCTGATACCGACCAAAAATCCAAATTCCCAAACAGCGAATGATGAGTTGCTTCCGGTACCATATTTCAGTGCAGCGATGCAAACGCCAACCAAAATCCAAATCCCCCAAATTCTCTCAGCCCTATGGCCAGTCCCTAAATGGCCTACCGTATACAATCCATGGGCATAAACAAGCTAAATCACACCCATGTCCCACGGCAATCACTAGCCCCGCGGCCGGTCTCCGCCATCGAAATTATGTTCCATTTAGGAAGACCCACTCATATCTCCTCACGATACATGAGGAGAACAGAGCTTACGAGATCCTCTCAGCCCGTAAGAAAATACCTTTGCGGGATCCTTACGACCCGCAAGGGAAAAATACACTTGGAGTCCTAAGGAGAAAATACACCTATGAGATCCTCTCGACTCGTAGGGAGAAAATACTTTTATGAGACCCTTACGGCTCATAAAATTGAAAAGCCTTAAATGACAGGGGCCTAAACCTATCTTCTAAGCCATCGTTCCCTAAAGGGCATGGCAAATGATGATTCACTCCTGGTAACACATTCCAGTGTAGCGATGCTGATGCCAAAATCCCTAAATCCTCTCATGGCAAATGATGATTCGCTCCTAGTACCATGTTCCAGTCCAGCGATGCTGATGCTAAATAAAAATCCAAATCCCAAATTCCAAATCCTACGCTGCAATGCTTCAAATTCAAAATTCCTACCAAATAAGGCAGGAATCGGACAAATCAAACTAAAGTCCTACCTGGAAGCGCTTCCAAGCTCGAAAGTCTTGCCGGACAGATTGGAACCTCTCCAAAATAAATCAATTCCAACAACGACCTTTACGTCAAAAACAGATACTCCTCCTAAGGGATGAGTCAACCAGCGACACTCCGTCTTAGAGACACGTAAAGCACCGACCGTCCAAGTCTCTAAAACGGCAGCACCGACCGACCACATCGCAAAAAGAGCAGCACCGACCATCCAAGTCGAAAAAAGGGCAGCACCGACCATCCACGTCGCAAAAAGGGTAGCACCGACCGTCCACATCACTAAAAGGGCAGAACCGACCGTCCACGTCCCAAAAATGGAAGCACCGACCGTCTAAGTCACAAAAAGGGCAGCACCGACGATCCACGTCGCAAAAAGGGTAGTATCGACCGTCCAAGTCACAAAAAGGGCACCACCGACCATCCAAATAGCAAAAATGGCAGCACCGACCGTCTAAGTCGCAAAAAGGGTAGCCAACCGTCCACATCGCTAAAAAGGAAGCAACGATTGTCCACGTCGCAAAAAGGGCAGCACTGACCGTCCACGTCGCTAAAATGGAAGCACCGACCTTCCAAATCGCTAAAAGGGCAGCACCGACCGTCCACGTCGCAAAAAGGGCAGCATTGACCGTCCAAGTCGTAAAAAGGGCAGTACCGACTGTCCAAGTGGCTAAAGGGCAGCACCGACCGTCCAATTCGCAAAAAGGGCAGCACCGACCGTCCAAGTCGCAAAAATGGCAGCACCGACCGTCTAAGTCACAAAAAACGCAGCACCGACCGTCCACGTCGCTAAAAGTGCAGCAACGACCGTCCACGTCACAAAAAGGGCAGCAACGACCATCCACATAGCAAAAAGGCAGCACCGACCGTCCACGTCGCTAAAATGGCAGCACCGACCGTCCACGTCGCTAAAATGGCAGCACCGACCGTCCACGTCCCAAAAAGGACAGTATCGACCACCCACGTCATCAAAACGGGAACCAAGTCAAGTCAACCTCCATGCAAAAGAAGATCCATCAATTTCATGCACACTACCCATATATGCGGTGTGCATTTATTGATGTGGGCAATTTGTTGGGGTCAAAAGATACACCCTGATCAACCAGGTCAAAGTCAAACAACCTCTAAGCCAAGTGGGCTCAAGCCTAAGTCAGGACCAAGCATGGAAAGGGTCGGCTCTATGCCAAGAATGAAGCACTAAATTAGTTTAATGTTTTTTTAGAAATAAATGTAGGAAAAATGGGCAGAAAACCAAAATTTTGTAAACCCCATGACTTATGTGCAAAAAGAAATAAGCACATAAAGTATGGGGTGGCACAAGTACCATTTGGCAAACCACAATGGGTTATATATAAAGTGTGTAGCCTATAATGGCAAACATGATGAAAAAATCAAAGGGAAACATTTTCACTCTTTCAAAAATTAGGGTTTTGTGCCTCCTTCTCCTTCCCCAAGCTTCTAAACCTTCTTCTTTTTTTTGAATTAAATCAAGAGTTTACCCTTCTTTTTCCAAAAAGAAACAGTTTTTTACCATAAAACCCTAAAAGGGGAGTTCGGATCTTCCATCAAATCCCCAAAAGAGGAGATTTTTAAGTCTTCCCCTTTCTCCAAGATCCAGCCAACAGAGAGAAGGAAGAAAGAGACCCATCTCCAAAAACCCCACTTTGGGAAGATCCAAGGCTCAAAAAAAGATCCAGAGCTAAAGGGGAGAAGGAAGGGATCCCCTTTGATCATCTCCAAATATTTCTGGGAGTTCAACTCCATTTGTCAATATCTTTTGGAGTTAAACTCCATAAATAAAACCATTTTTAGGAGTTTAACTCCATTCAACATTTTTTGGAGTTTAACACTATAAATAAAACCCTTTTTAGGAGTTTAACTCTATTCAACATCTTTTGGAGTTTAACTCCATAAATAAAAAATCATTTTTTGGGAGTTTAACTCCACTCAAAATCTTTTGGAGTTTAATTTCATAGATAAAAATCCTTTTCGAGAGTTCAACTTCTCATTCCTGGGCTAAGCCCTTTCTTTCTGCAAGCGCCCAGCGTCCACGTGCCGGACGCGTGGGGCGCTGACGCCCAGCACCCATGTGCCGGGCGCGTGAGAAGCTGGGGCCCAGCACCTAGCACCCAGCACCCACTTGCCGGGCATGTGAAGCGCTGACACCCAGCACCCAACGCCCACGTGCCCACACGACCTTAGGACGTTACCCACCGTTTTTTTGTTCTTTCTTTTTTTTCATACACTCCACACTCAAAACACATCTCCCGATAGAAAAAATTTCTAGCGGGGTGCTGTCCCGCACCCCGCAAGAGGGCTGCTAGCCCCCTTAACCCCCAGCTCGCTATCCGGGTAGCGAGACCCCGCAAACTCTACGAGGCCCCTGACATGCCCAAAACCCCTCAAGACACACACAAAATCACACTGCATATTGAGTTCGCATGACTAGTTGACCCGTCAATCGGAGGTTTCTTCACTTCAAAGGCGAGGGGTAATTAACGACAGCTTAGTCCGCGGCTGCTGGAAATTCGAATCCCTACAATCAATAAACCCCGGCCTACACTAGGCAAGGAAAATCTGTATGCGCCTGATAAGCACCGTGTATTCCCATCTCAATGGGGTGACAAAAAACACCCTACAATGCCCATGGATTGTATACAAGAGTCAATATGGACATACCTGCAGAGCAGAAAAGTTTTGTTTTGTTATATATTTATATATATATATATATATATTTCCGCGATGCTCTATCTTTTCAGCTTTTTTTTAGCAAAAGTCACGATTGCCTAATCATTTCAGCTATTTATTGCAGTGTCCAATCATTTCAGCTAAGTCATTTCATTTTTTTTTATTTTTACTCGCTGTTTTTTATTGCGAGTTGCTCTATCATTTCGGCTTTTTTTGTGAGTTGGGGATTTGGAATCTGAGACCAACCTAGACATCCGCATCGTTGCAACTAGGATATTACCAGGAACGAATCATCATTTGCCTTTGTTGGTTTAGACAAAGGTGGCTTAGCAAACAGGGTTAGGATCATGTCGACTAAGGCGTTCTGGATTTATAACCCGTAAGGGTCTCATAAATGTATTTCTCCCTACGAGTCATGAGGATCTTATAGGTGTATTTTCTCCTTAGGAGTCATGAGGGTTCCTAAGTGGATTTTCTCTTATAAGTCGTAAGGATCTAACAAAAGTATTTTGTCCTTGTAAGTCGAGAGGACTAACAAGTGTCGTTCACCATATGGGGACATTTCTCACCATTGGTGAAACTTGGTGGGAGATATATTTATTTATACCCATTGATTGTATACAATCATCAATACTGGACCGCTTCTAGGGCAGAAAAGTTTTATAGGGTTTTGATGGCTTAAGAACAGATTCAGGTCTCTGTATCTCAAGGCTTTTGAATTCTATAAGCCGTGAGGGTCTTATAGAAAGTATATTCTCCTTACAAGTCATGAGGATCTTGTAAGTGCATTTTCTCCTTAGGAATCATATGGATTCCTAAGAGTGTTACTCCTTTGCGAGTCGTAAGGTTCTCACGCAGGTGTTTTCTCCTTACAAAGTCGTGAGGGCTATGTAAGTGCTTTTTTTTAACGAGTCTGGACCCTTTCGGGTTTTCACTAGCTCGCTGATGGTCCTTCTATTTTTACTCACGGCGCCCTCTCAGGTTTTCATCCGTGCCCATTTTGCTTGTGAACATACCTTTTTTTAAGCGGCTCGTAAGGTAATGCACCATTACATTTAGGCTCGATCTTCTAAAAAGGACTATATCATGTGGGGCCTGGAAGAGTTATGAATCATTTATGTAGATTGTATACGGTAATCAATATGGGAATTCATTGTAGGGATAAACGTGTTATTTTAAGAACATGACGGTCTATTATCGCCATTTTTTGGGGCGAAATGCTAGTTTAGGGACGTTCCGGTCCAACATTCCCATTTTGGGGATGAATGTTAGTTTAAGGACATTTCGGTCCATTATCGCTGTATTTCGGGACGAGTATTATGTTTAAAGACTTTTCGGTTCATTATTAGTTTAGGGACATTTCGGTCCATTATCGCCATATTTCGGGGCGAGTATTAGTTTAAGGATTTTTCGGTCCATTGTCGCCGTTTTTGAGGCGACGGGGCTTTTTGAATACTACTTTCAGAGTTCTGACTCAGAAAGATAGCGAGCAGACATAAGCGTCGTCATCTATCATTATCCTAAGCCATAACTTGTTAGGCATAGTACTTCTTGAGGAATCGGTCGTTTATTGGCCGGAAGGGTCTTTCACCATGCATATCCATAAACAGGTAAGCTCCACCCTGGTAGATTTTGTCTATAATGTACGGGCTTTCATAGTTCGGCTCGGAATTTCCCCATTTTGCACGATTGGAGATCATTGGTCTTTTGACGACTAGTACGAGTTCGCCTTGGCAAAATGTTCTCGCCCTGGTCAGTTTTTCATATGACCGTGTCATCCTTGCTTTATAAGACTCCAGATTTTGTTGTGCTATAAGGCGAGTTTCGTCAAGAGCATCGAGCTCCTAAATCCTAAGATGAGCATTTTCTTCATCTGTTAGCTCATATCGAACCACTAATCGTAGAGAGGGGACTTCTATTTCTAATGGGAGCACTGCTTCTATGCCAGACACCAATACATATGGTGTTGTATTCATGGCCATCTTGAACGTTGTTCGGTACGCCCAGAGAGCTTCATGCAGCCTTTCATGCTAATCCTTTTAGTTTCTGGACACCGTCTTTTTTATAATCTTTGTCAAGGTCTTGTTGAAAGTTTCAGCTGGACCGTTGGCCTGAGAATTATAGACTGAAGAGTATCTCCAATCTATTTTATGCTGCTGTGCGAAGCGGCTTATTTTATGGCTTCCGTAAGCTGGCCCATTATCCGAGATTATCCGTCGCGGAGTTCTAAACCTGTATATGACATGGCTCTTGAAGAAATGGAGGATATTCTCTGTCTTCACTTCCTTCAGTGGTACTGCTTCTTCCCACTTAGAAAAGTAGTCGGTTGTTGCTGGTATGAACCGATGTCCTTTGGATGACGCCGGTTCGATAGGGCTAATTATATCGGTTCCCCAGATTTCGAATGGCCAGCTAGCCACTATCGGGTATAGCGGATTTGGATATTGATGGATGAAGTCCCCGTGAATTTGGCACGAGTGACACTGTTTTGCATATTCGAGACAGTTCTGAATCATTGTGGGCTAATAGTAACCCATTCATTTTATCTTCATCTTCATCTTCGGACCCGCCTGATGGGAGCCATAAAGTCCATCGTGTATTTCTTGGACGACTTTCTTTGCTTTTTCGGCCCCAGGGACCTTAATCATAGGAGGTCAAATGATCTCTTATAAACGGTATCATTAACGAAGGCGGAAGACAAAACTCGTTTCATGAACTAATATCTAGACGACGCATATTCGGGCATTCGTTGGGACTTGAAGTAGTTTATGAAGACTTCCCTCCAGTCCTTGACTTTTTCTTCGTCCCCTATTTGAAGAGCCACTTGTTCAGTCATTTTTTTCCTTCGGATGGCTTTATCAGGTCTTCCGAAAATATATTTGTAGGCACGAGAACCGTGTGGCTTTGCATAATGATCCTTACGTCATCGAGGTCTTTGTCGGTCAGTTCCTTAGCCAATTTGGCCAACGCATCAGCCTTGCAGTTTTCCGTTCGCCGTATACTTTCCAGGGTATAGGAAAGGATTTGCGTCAGCTGTTGCTGCACTCTTTCACCATACTTTATCAGCTCTGTCTTGCATGTTTGATAGATGACATTTACTTGGGTAACGATCAGCTGGGAGTCTCCATATATGAGGAGGTCTTTGATTCCCACGTCGATAGCGATCTCAAGACCTGCTATCAAAACTTTGTATTCAGCTTCGTTGTTATACCTTGGCTCCGTTAAGGAGAGGGAGTAACGCAATATCCCTTCTTGCGGGGTCACAAAGATAAGGCCCACCCCAGCTTTGATTATGGGGGCATTTTGCTTTTGCCTCTTCATAGAAGATACTCCATCAAAGCAGAGTTCCCATCGGGAATCATTTTCTTCTTCGATTGCGTCGAACGCATGTTCGTCTGGAAACTCGCAATTTAAAGAGGAGTCAGCTGGTATCGGATGCTCCACGAGAAAGTAGGCAATAACTTGACCTTTCACTGCTTTGAGTGGTCGATACGTTGTTGAGAACTCCATTAGGAGGAGGGCCCATTTGGCAAGCTTTTCTGTCAGTATGTCCTTTGACATTAGATATTTGAGAGGATCCACTTTCGATATGAGGTGAATCTCATGTGCCAATGCGTAATGTCTGAGCTTCATTATTGTGAAGATCAGTGCCGGGCAATACTTTTCGATAGGAGAATAGTTGCTTTCTGCTCTCAGGAGAACTCGACTTAAATAGTACAGAGCTCTCTCCTTTCCTCGATCATTCTCTTGCGCCCACAATGCGCTTAGAGAACCCTCAAGGATTGTTGTATACAAAATAAGGGGTTTTCCCTTAACCAGAGCGGCCATTACCGGCTGATTTTGCAGGTATTGTTTAATTTCGTCTAGTGCGTTTTAGCACTTCTAATCCCAGACAAACGGGGTCCCCTTTTTCATCAGATGACTGTTGTGAAGACATTTTTCGGACAAGTTGATTATGAACCATCGGATATACGCGAGCTTTCCTTGGAGAGACCATAGTTGTTTGAGGGTTTTCGGCGTGACCCTCCAAATGACGTATGATAAATCCCGGGAATTTTCCTGAGGAAACTCCAAATGCGCATTTTAGAGAGTTTGTCTTCAGATTATACTTTTGAAGACGTTGGAACACTATTTTTAGATATTCCCAATGTTCCTCATGAGATTTGCTCTTCACTACAAGGTCGTCGATGTAACATTCGACAATCTCATGTACCAAGTCATCGAAAATCTTTGTCATAGCCCTCTGGTAGGTAGCGCCAGCGTTCTTCAAACCAAAGAGCATCACCTTATAGCAGAATATGCCCAACGGGGTTCAGAATGTGGTATGCTTCTGGTCTTCAGGATGTATTTTTATTTGGTTGTATCCTGAAAATCCATCCATAAAGGAGAAGACCTCGTGGGTAGATATGATATCGATCATCAGCTCAGTGACAGGCACTGGGAAGTCATCCTTCGGGTAAGTTTTGTTAAGGTCTCGAAAGTCCATGCAAATGCGAACCGTCCTATTTTTCTTCATCGCTGGAATGATATCAGCGATCCAGTTGGGATATTGAACCTCTTATATGAAGCCGGAATCAATTAGTTTCTTGACTTCAGTGTTGATACTCACCTCAAGTTCGAGTCACATCCTTCTTGACACTTGTTTGACTAGCTTTATACTTGGCGATATATCCAGTTTATGTGCTGCCACTTTTGGATCTAGACCCGGAATTTCAGAGTAGTTCCAGGTAAAGCAGTTTTTGTACTGCATGAGCACGTCTTTTAACGTAGCTATCTGTTTTTCAGATAGTATCTCACTGACGAACGTTGGCCTCGGATCATTTTCCGTCTCTAAGTCGATTTTTCTTAGATTGTCTTCCATGGTGTGTATCCCATCTTCCAGCTTTTTATGTGTTGGTGGAAACTCTGAGATTATCTCGTCCTCATCTTCATTTGCGAAGCACCTGTAGAGGTCATTCATACTCTCATGCCCTCCCTCTTTTGTGAGTTTTATCATATGGCAGGTACAAGTTCGCTTCCATTCTCGGCGTTGAACTGGTCCTATCTTGACGGTATAGGTCCTCTTTGGTTCATGCTTTTGTGACGGGGTTACCCTCCAAATGTCGGATAATGTAAACCTATCTTGTCGATACTGGTCTTCTACCGAGTCCTTGAACGTGAAGCAATTTTCAAGGGGATGATCTATTGCTTGGTGATAGGAGCAATAATCCGGATGATAGATCTCATTTATTTGTTCGGGGTGCCGAGACTCCGAAAGCGTCATCATTTGGTGCTTTATGATAAGGTTGGATATTTTCCTTGTCTTGTCTTTAGGGAAAGAGTATTCCCGACCCATCTTTTTTATAAAGGATGGGCTCCAATCGAGTTTTTCTCGATTACATGGCGTCTTGGATCCGCTTTGTTATCTTCGAACATTATTTGCGTTCTTTGCCCTGTTTTTACCTCCATTTCAGGGTTTTCCCCTTTCGTGAAAACATATAGCGGGTTGGGGATGAAGAGCATTACGGTCTACTTTCTCCGCAGATTGCTGACTGAGATGTTGCATCCTGGACTTTTCATAAATGACAATTTCACTGCAGTGGTTGTCCCGGCTCGTTTGACAATCTTTTTTTATTATTATCTTGTCAATTTGTTCTTCAAGCGACAGACTTAACATTCTCAAAGCAGGATCTCGCTCCGATTTGACGCCGTGGCTACATGGAAGAGTGTTTTCCTCTTCAGTCGGGTTGTTTATGATGTGGCAGCTATAGATTTGCTCCCGCTTCTTGGACCGAACGTATCCCAGCCCAGTTGTCTCCATCTTCACATTGGGCTTCTTTCGCTGTGTCTCGGGAGTATCCCAAATCTTTTTGTAGAATTGGGCTTGTCGAACAGTTTGTTCAAGAGGTACGTCTTGGCGTCTTAACAGCTCTTTCAATCCCTCCGCATAACTTCTTAGCAGACGGATGGGTTGAAGCCTATCAAGCGTGAAATCAGCACCATGCCAAATTTCTTTCTCTACTTTGGTCTCCGTAGATTGGTAGAATAGGATCGCCTTTCACCTCTTCGCCTAGGAGGTACGTAGAAAGTTTGCAGTTCTTATATGCTGTATGTATCGAGCGTATCAAGTTCCTTGTAGTGTCGATGCAAAGCCATCATAATTTGTAGACTCGGATTTTCTCCGGCAAGAGTATGCATTGACGGGCGGACGGAGAACACTACATTGGCCTCGTCCTATGAGTCGCTGCCAAAGACCAAAATAAGAGTAAATGGTCTGGGTTTATTGTTTTCTTTTTGGGGTTGCCCCGAGTAGACTATTTCTTCGTCTTCCTCGGTATCGCTCCCAAAGATCGGGATAGTGGCGACAGATTTCTGATTATTCTCCGACTTGTGGCACCCTTCAGTATCCTCGAAATCTGGTAGGAAGTTCTTTGTGTCTTCATATTTCCGGACTTCACTCACGGTGAACGTATTTAGCTCTCCCATGATGGTGTACTCCGAGCCATCCTTGAAATACTTTATACACTGATATTTTGTAGAAAGGATGAGGTTGTACTCGTGTAACCAAGGTATGCCGAGAAAAACGTTATAGCAAGTCTTAGCATCAATGACATGAAATTCGATGTCATTGACGAGCAGCCCGAAGCGTAGCGTCAGTATTACGGACCCAAGCGTCCGTGATGACTATGAGTCGAACCCGGAGATGGTAATTTTATCTCGAGCAAGGTGCTGAGCGTTCATGCAAATTTCTTTCATCATTCTCACATTTAGAAGGTTAACAGAGGATCTGTTGATAAGGATTTTTCCTATCTTGATATCGTGGTAGTACCCGGTGACGTATAGTGGTCGATTATGTTCGCACGTACCGAGAAGTAGATTTTCATCACTAAATGTGATATCAGCCGTGTATACCTCTGCAAGTTCATTTTTCATCTTCTCTTCTGCGAGAAAAACTTGGAACTGATCGGGCTCTTGTAATGCCTTGATCAGGAAATCTCGTGCCTCCATGGATAGGAGGAGGACATCCAATATGCTTAGCTGTGAGGGTATTTTCCTCAAATATGCTAGGACGTTGTAATCTACCTTTTTTTCTTAGATGGGTCCCTTACGACGAGCTCTTTTACTACTTCTTCATCGAGAGCGATTTCCTTGGGGATTTTCACTTTCCCTTTGTCTTTTCTATTCGAACCATTGTTTACAGGTCTGAGATTATTCTCATGTAGTGTATAGTTATGCAGCTAAATATTTTCACATTTCTTCTCCTTTTCTTCTTTTTCAGAGGCGGGGTTTTTGAAGAAAGGGTTGAGGGGTGTTTCGTCCTCATAATCGCTCCCGAAAGTAAGAACTAAAGGTTTTCCTCCTTCCAAACTGGTACCAACCATACGACAGTTGGTAGTCGCTTCTTCATGCGCGTTCGTCTCACTATTTTTGATATTGAAGGGCATGAACTTCGCGCTTCACCTTCTTGAAGTGTTTTCGATGGGCAACATATCCTTGCCACCTTTTCTTGAATGCATGCATTCCTCGATGGGGTGGGCGACCCTTCGATGATACAAGCAGTATTCTGGATGTGAATCTTCTCTATCGAAGCATGTGACCCCGAAAGTGTACTTTATGAGAAGTGATAGCTTCATTCCCATTGACAGGGCTTTGGCGAACCGCTTCTCTGTTTT
This sequence comes from Agapanthus africanus, assembly GCA_030015575.1. Classification (NCBI taxonomy): domain Eukaryota; kingdom Viridiplantae; phylum Streptophyta; class Magnoliopsida; order Asparagales; family Amaryllidaceae; genus Agapanthus; species Agapanthus africanus. The sequence goes on from CM057342.1 coordinate 133,913,676, forward strand.
GCTTCTGCTCTTATTTGTTGCAGGTGTGTTTTGGTTTGGTTGGAGCACATCACGACTCGTCCTCACCGCGTCTTCTTTACTCAGACACTGATGCTTAGCCTTTTTATATATGGCTGTCTTGCGTTCTCGGTCAACTTTGCTTTTCTGAAAGGCTTCGTTTAGCAGCCTCTCAATCGGGTCTTCTTTTGGCAGTTTTGGGGATTTTAGCACAGATTCTGCCCCCAGTTCCTCTACATTGTTTTCTGAAGCTGAGAGAGCTTCTTCATCATATAATGATGAATGGGAGGCCATGTGGAAACTTGCTACACGGTCTTCAGTTTCTTCTGATGAGTCACTTCCCTCATCATTGTCATTATCTTCGCCCTCAAGAATATGCTTGGGGAATTCTTCGAGCGTGACCGGTGTCCGCGCCTTCTGGCTATACTCCTCCAACACATCTATGTATTTTTGTAGATATGTGCGCTTGTCGTCATACTCGACAGGCTGCACAGGCTTCTTGGTCTTCTTCATTTTCTTCGAAGACTTCGAAGGGTTGAGTTTGGGGGCTTTTCCTCTTATCGGCAATTTTTGGCGTGGGACGAGATTTTAGCATCTCTTCGATTATTTCTGGTTCAAGTAGGCTTTTCCACCTGACTACGGGACATGCCTGTACATCCTTCAGTATTCTTTTGGGTTTTGCTGAAAGAACGACTTCTTATGAAGTTTCTTCCACGAGAGGGCATGATGCCCCCTGCGCGTCTAAATTTTTGGGAGTGTGCTTTTGGGGTGGGTTTACCCTCTAGTTATCAGACAACGCGAATTTCCCCTGTTGATACTGGTCTTCAACCCAATTTTTGAAGATATAGCAATTCTCAATTGGGTGGGCAGTAAATAGGGTTATTGGCATCGCCGGGTTGCGCTGGACGCTGCGGGTCTGGCAATGTGATGAGATTATTTTGCATCGCTAACTCGAACAGTCTCCTCGTTTTATAATGCGGGAACGAGTATGTGCGTCCTAGTCTTTCTTCTAAGGACGGGCGCGAATGCATGTTTTGGCGAGCAGTCAGTTTTGGGCCACTCGGTTGTTGTTGCATATTGTCAATGAAGTTCGCTTTCTCTTTATCCTTAGTATTTCGAGGGTCCTTATTTGAGGAGGAAGGCCCATGGCCAATCCAATCCATCTGGGCCAATTTGTCTATTAAAGCCTGAAAGGTTGTGGGCTTGAAGAACGTCATGAACTGGGACACAACCGATTGAGGATCGAGGGTCCCAATGAACATGCCCACTGCTGGAGACTCTTCAATATACTGTTCACATTTAGACCACAGGTTCCGCCACCGGATCGCGTATTGGACCCAAGTTTCTCCCGACTTTATCCTGGTATTGATTAATGCTGTGATCGGAGTGCGTTCGCTCGCGCTGGCGAAATGCTATGTGAATAGCAGCTCCATTTCTGCCAAGGTTTTCACAGAATCATTTGGGAGCTCCGAGTGCCATTCAAAAGCTGTCTCTGAAAAGCTACCGGCCAATAGGCAAAGCAACAGTTTGTCGTTGCCTCCAGTATAGCCGTACAGAGCTCTGAATTGCACGATGTGTTGGTGAGGGTTGCATGTTCCTTTGTTGACATAGAAATTAGGGATCGTATATCCCGGCGGGTATTTTATTTGGTCATACCAACTTGGATATGGTCGCCCCATTTTGACAATTTGGTCGGCGGCTTCATTAGCTTGGTGAGCTCTTATTTGCTAAGCAATATAATTATCCAGGACCGCCTTGGAGATCATTTCCTCCTTGGCCGTTGACAAGGGGGAGGAGGGTTTGATGTTTCCCCTCTGTCATTCTCGATGATTATCGGCGGATATTCGGCCGGGGGTTCTGGTTGGATCATTATTCCAACCATGTCTTGGAATAAGAAAACCATCTGATTTATGTTAGCCATTTTTTCAGCAGTTTCTCTATGTTTTCTCTCTAGCATTCTTCGCAGAAACCGTGTTGGTCTCTTTCTTTTGGCGCTATTCAGCTTCTTTGTCCGGACCTTCTTTTTGTCCGGTAAGCGCTACCATTTTGATCGGCATTCCCTAAAGCTTTTGCTGTTGCTCCTGAGCCTTAGTCAGCGACCGAGTTTGCGGTCGATGACTCACCGAGGTACGACTTTCTTCTTTTCCTGAAGCCATATAGACCGTATGTTCGGTTATGCCCTCAGATTTGGGGCGTTTAGGTCTATCACCTTTGGTATTTGCCACGGGCGGTAAAATTTTCTCCAGCCCCATTCTTTTATGAAAGATTGGAGTCGAAAGAGCCATTATGACAGGCCCCTGTTTAGGAGAATTCCCCCGTTGTATGGCGGAGGAGCGGTCTTTTCCTTACAAGACTTTAGATTTCTCTGGTCGACGAGAGTAATTTTTGTCAATCACGAAGTATAGAACTTTTCGCCAGACCCTATGTATTCGTAAGGAAAGCCGTTGATGAGGCTCTATTGTGGCATAGGGACCTCTACTGGCACAGGTTATTTTTTCAGCACCGCCATCGGGGAGTTCTTACGTACCGTCCTGAGCGGATCAAAACTGTTCTCGGTTGGAACAGCAGCGTTGACATCCACCATAGAAGTTGGTGGGGTGAGCTCAGAGGGGGAGTTGCCCCAGCCTGTTTTATTGGCGCCAGTGGCAACATCGGGCTTACCTTGTAAAAGGGACCGCCTTAGTTTTAGAAGCAGCTTCATCATGTCCCCGGTTTTGCTGAGGGGTTTCAATCGGCGTCAGCCTGTTGAAGACCGACGTCATTGATAGAGTTTGAGGAGAGCGGGCCAATCTTTCGAAGGCCGGCCGTCTGATGAGGGAAACACCTTTGCTAGCTTCGCCTGTAGCAGGGGCATGAATGGCTAACCTTTTTAGGGTAGCCCGTTCAGGTATCACAGGATTCTTTATGGGCCTGCTTAAATTTTTGTTCAACCTGTTGAAGGCGGAAGTTTCAGGATTTGACGGCTTGCTGATGGGAGTCGTCGTGGTTGCCAGCCGATCGAAGACCGAATTTCAAGGAGCTTCTTCTTGTGGAGTTAAGGCACCGAAACTCACAGGTGGGAGCATGGTCCCGAAGAATAGTTCGGTAGTGGCTTGTGTGACCTGCCCCATCGACATTGAGAAAATAGAGGCCACGTTAGGCCCATTGGTCACTCTTCCAGTCAGGGTGTAGCGGGAGTTGCTGTTGCATGAGGTGCAATGGGAAGCCATTGATTTTTCTACACAGGAGAAAGACACCAAGTTTTAGTACCTCGAATCCAAGGACAATTATAGCGAACTGCGATTTTGTTCGCGAAACACGACACACGAAATGTGAAGTGGAAAGAAAAAAGGTCAAACCGGGCATTCTAGAATCTGTTAATCGTAAAAAAACTGGACTGAGACGTTGAGACGTCTAGCTTGAATTTGGGGGCAGATACTATTTGGACATATCTACCCACCTTTCCGAAGATACCAAGTTGATTTATGGCACTGTATATCGGAGGTTTGGATAGATGTGACCGATGTAGCAGACTTCATCAGATTCACCCTCATTTGCGAGGGGTTTTTGATTGTAGGGACGCTCTTCCCTGCAGACGCAAGCGCCTGCAGTTAATTACGTCATCGCTTTGCGATAACCACTTTCTTCTTCTCCAGCAGTTCACTTCGTGTCATGTTGTGTTTTATTTATTTTGGTTGCCCGTGGATTGTACATGAAGACTGGTTTATGTCGTCGCCCGTAGAACGCGGATGAGTCCAAATCAGTATATTTTAGATTTGGGGTTTGAACTTAAGTTATATATTTGTTTAGTTCAAAGAATATTTTATTTCATTTAAGGACCATTAATCTAGTTTGAGATTAAGATCAACTTAAATATATGAGCATTTTTGCTCAATTTAATTTTACTAAGGATATATTAGTCTTATTTGAGACTGAGATCAACTTAGCAATATTTTTAGGATCATTAAATTTTATTAAGATCTAATAATAGAGCATTTGGGCTCAACTGCAAGAAACTTTCAGAGGGACTTAGCCAATTTGGGCTGGGTCTGCTCAGTTTTTTTCTTCTCTTTTTTTTATTCAAAAGTGCTAAGCAATTATTTATGGTTCTGTCTGCTCAGCCCTTTTCCTTTTATGTAGAAGTTCTAAATACATGTTTGGGGTTCTGGCGCTCACATGTGTATCATGTGAGGCGCTCAGACATGGACGCTGTCCAATCAGTGCCAAGCATTTTAGTCATTTTGACTGAATATAGAGTGCTAAGCATTTTGTATGGCGCTCACGTGAGGGACACGTGAGGCGCTGACTCATTTATTTTATTGGGCGCTCACGTGTGTTTCACGTGAAACGCTGGGACCTGGGCGCTGCCCAATCAGTGCTAAGCACTTAGTCATTTAAACTAATTTTATAGTGCTTCTGCACTTCTATATAATGCTCACGTGTATTTCACGTGAGGCGTTGGGCCTTCTATTTTGAGCGCCCACGTGGAAAGCACGTGAGGCGCCGAGTCCTTTATTTTGGGCGCTCACGTGGGAAGCATGTGAGGCGCCGGGCTCTGTTTAAGGGAATCTTTTGGGTGCTCACGTGGGAAGCACGTGAGGCGCCAAGTCTTTCTCTTTGTTGGTGTTTTCTGAAGAAATTTTAACTTCTGTTAATGGAATTTTGACCATTAATGATCTCTTTTTTGAAGATCTGAGATCGGTTCTATTAAAGAACTAAGTTCTTCTGTTTTTTGTAAAAACAAAGTTTTTTATTTAAGGTTAAACCCTGTTTTTGAAGGATTAAATTCCTTGACAATGTGTCTTCTATTTCATTTTGATCTAGTTCTTTTTCCCTAAATTTTGAGTTTGGAGAACAGAATCTCCCCGATAAGAATTAAATTCTCAAATTGTGGAGAGATTTGCTTTTCAAATCTCATATCAGGAGAAGAACTAAGTTCTTTTTGTGGAGGGTTAAACACATGTTTTCTTTATATTAGGAAAAAGAGATAAGTTCTATCTCTGCTTTTCTTTACCTAGCGTTTTTGAAGAGCAGGGATTTTTTTCTTCAGAGGAGAATTCAATTCTCAGTTTTTTTTTTTGTGGAAAGAAGCTTGTGGGGCTGATTTTTTTTGTGCCTTGAACTTTCCTAACCTTTATATAGGATAGTCAAATTGTTGATTAGTTTGAGAAAATCTCTCATATGAGAGATACTAATTGATTTACTTGGCTTCGAAAATTATTTGGGGGATTTTATCCACCGTTGGATTTTTGATCCAGTGAATTTTATTTCACAGAATATATATATTTTTGTTTTTAATAAGATTAGGGAAATATTTTCCCATAGATAGAATTTTATTTCTATCAATCGGTGATTTTTAATCATCATTGGATTTTTAATCCAAAGATACTCTGTTTAACAAAGCACAATTTTTCTTTGTTTAGAAAGATTGGAGAAATATATTCCCAAAATAGAATTTAATTCTATTATTGGATGATTTATCATCACTATTGGATATTTGATCCAACGGCTCTGTTTAACAGAGAATATCCCGGATTTTGGGGAAATGTTGCTTTTGTAGAATTTAATTCTACCCGTTTTAGTTTGGGCGCTGGTGCTCACGTTTTATGCACGTGGGTGCCACTTAAAAAATTAATTCTTATATATTAGGCGCTCTTATGCTTTTGGCGCTTACGTGAACTTCACGTGAGGCACCGCTGCCTCATTGGGTTTAAACAGAGTTTAGCTCTTATTATTGTGTTTAATTAATAAGGGAACACATATGCAACCAACAATTTGTGTAATTGTAGGGTTGACGTTGGCGTGATTTCTCATGTTTCGTTTTCTATATACGTCAGTCTCCGGTACACAACTTTATCACTTTTAATTGTTAAGTAATAAAATTAGCCTAAGTCACCATACCTAGATTAAGTCACCAATTAAACATTAATTAAACCGAAAATATAGATACTTGACATGGCATAAACCAATTAGCTATATTTTCAATGCTATAAACCAATTATCAATTAAGCATGTGTAGGGTTACTTAGCACGACAGCAAGATTTCGGGAGGTATCGTCCATGCTATTTTCAAATTTTTTCTATGCTACTTAACCCTAACCCTAGAATCTTAACTAAAGATTTAGACGAAACGATATATAAACAATTTTACAACTAAGTGAATGCGGAATACAACCTTTGTAGACCGGTCCTTCACTTCAAATGCTCCGTGTAGAAGTCCCTTCGCTACGAGTAATGATCTCCCGAACTCTTGATAGGCTCCACAAGGTGAAAGATGCAAACTTACTTGAAGTCTTAAAAGCCAAAGATGATCTACTTTGAGGAGAGACTAACTCAAGCTACCTCTTCACTAATTAGTGATTAGTGAAGCTAACACCCTAAACTAAATGACTAATCTAGTAGAGGATGATGAAGTATGAATTTGCTCACTTTAGATTTCTTTTTCTCACTATTTTTTCTCACTTGCTCAAAAGCTAGAGAGCTCTCTCTTGAGCTTGAACAAGATGAAGCAAATGAAAAATGAGAGAGTGAATGGCAACCATGGGTGAGAAATATCTCATATAACCCTTGTAGAGACATAACCCTAGTTAAAGATAATACTTAGGTTTATAAATATCTAAGGCAAAACAAAAATGGTGGACTAAGTCAATGGTTATCAACAAGCTTCTTCATGCTTCCAACCATGACAAATTCCACTCAATTTTGAATTACTTAAATAAATAAAAACCTTAATATTATCTCATATATGGTGTAAGTCTCATACACCCATGTTGCATATATAAACTAGCATGACACAAAAATATATATCACATATATATTTAGTGTACAATAAGTGAGGAAAAAGAATACTTAAGTGAGCTAATATTAGTTAATGTAAATTAGTATATCACATATACAATTATACATTAAATTATCAAATCAACACTTAATTTAATAATCCGGCTATATCACATATAACCGACTAATATCATATGTATCATCTTATCGAATCAATACTTGATTTGATAACCCGGCTATATCACATATAACCGACCGATATCACATATCGCGAGAATAGAATACTGTATTAAATACTCGTATTAATCTCGGTCCCGCGCATATCATATATGTACTCCTACTTCGTTTCGCCTGAGCCAGTAAACCTCTGTGTAGGACTCTAAAGACTCGTCAATACGCCGGCCGTAGGTGATGATCATATCAGTCATCCATAAGCCGTCGACGGTACTAACTGGACGTAACGGCTACTCGGTTATTGAGCGATCAGAAGATCAATAAGAAAGCCTGCTCACACTCCTATAAAGCCTGTCAGTAACATTACCGTACTGTCTGGTCTCTTTGTCTGATATATCCCTTATCCAGTCTCGGAGTGGGTCCGTCAGACCCCAGTAACCGATAAGTCGTACCGATGTGAGGCTCATAACAGGTCGAGAAACTACTGATAACACTTACCATTAGATCTCCATATCAGCCCTGGCCAGGGACTTCCTGTTATAGCCAATCGAGCACAGCGCAATATCAACCCCTAATACCGGGAGAGACGAAACCCCTCCTATCGCTCATTGCCTCCATGTGATTCGAGACTGTACCCAAAATCCACCGTTTTGCACGTTCTCATAAACGTGGTAAGGTTGAAATCAAAGCACGGTGGGAATCACACAAGACTCTATGACGATCTCGGGTCTACAGACTAATCTGTACCAGTGTCACCAGAGAACTGCTATCTGACAATAGGTATAATACCAACTAGGAGTTCTCGGCGAGTCCGTTCAGTGTACCCAGTCTCCATTGAGCACCCGTATACCATATTTGATGTCAAACACCAATGGATGTGGGATCATCCATCGCCCATCATATGGGTCAAGAAGCGTATACGCTAGTCTACTCTGGAGTATTGATGCCCCGTCTCGATACACCTTCGACTAAGAACAATTATTGGATGTACTTGCGGACTACCCTGGCCCCACTAGTATGATCTCCATCGTAGCCCCAGTAGTCAAGTACACATTCTAAAGGCTTTATCAACATGTAAGAGCAAGACAGTATCACAATACAAGTATACATGTTAAGACAAAGAGCAACCAGATAGCATACTATCATGTTGAGCAGGAAAGTACTCTCTATATATATCCAAGCATCCACTATAATATACATCATATGTACAATAATGGCCTCTAGGGTATATACATAACTAACAATCTCCCACTTGCACTAAGGCCAGTTGTTGTAGTATCTCATACCCAATATCCCGAAGAGTCTCTCAAATTGTATCTGGGGTATGGCCTTCGTGAGTGGATCTGCAGTGTTGTTCTTCGTGTCAACTCTCCTGACCTCGATCTCCCGACGATCAACTATCTCCCGGATCAGGTGATGCCGCCTCAGAATATGCCTGGATCTCTGATGAGACCTGGGTTCCTTGGATAAAGCCACAGCTCCATTGTTATCACAATACAAAGGTATTGGATGCTCAATGGACGGAACCACTCCAAGTTCGATTATGAACTTCTTCATCCAGACAGCTTCTTTGGCAGCATCGTTGGTAGCGATGTATTCAGTCTCCATCGTCGAGTCTGCCATGGTTTCCTGTTTGGAACTCTTCCAACAAACCGCCCCTCCATTGAGGGTAAAGACAAATTCTGAGACCGACTTAAAGTCGTCCTTATCACTCTGGAAGCTTGAATCGATAAAGGACTTCACTTGGAGTTCTCCGTTACCATACACCAAGAACATCTCTTTAGTCCTTCTCAAGTACTTGAGAATGTTCTTCACAGCTGTCCAGTGACTCTCTCCAGGATCTGCTTAATACCTACTCACTACACTTAGTGAGTATACTATATCAGGTCTGGTACATAGCATCGCGTACATGATAGAGCCTACTGCCGAAGCATAGGGTATCCCTTGCATGCGAGCTCTCTCCAAATCAGTCTTGGGAGACATCTCTTTGGAAAGAGTGAGTCCTGTGATCTAGGTAAATTCCCACATTTGGATTCTTCCATACTAAACCTCTTTAGTATGGTATCAATATACCTGGATTGGGACAATCCTAGTATCCTTTTAGATCTATCTCTATAGATCTTAATTCCTAAGATGTAGGAGGCATCACCTAAATCTTTCATTAAGAATCTTTGTGATAAGAAGATCTTGACCGATTGCAGCATAGGAACATCATTTCCTATCAAGAGTATGTTATCCACATACAATATGAGGAAGACAACCTTACTCTCTGCCACCTTCTTGTATATACAAGGTTCATCTATGTTTTTGATGAAGTCAAACTCTTTGACTACCACATCAAAACAGATGGTCCAACTCCGCGATGCCTGCTTTAACCCGTAGATAGATTTAAGAAGCTTGCACACCTTTCCGCTGCTCCCACTGTCTACGAAGCCCTCTGGCTGAATCATGTGCACGCACTCTTCTAAATCACCATTTAGAAAGGCGGTCTTAACATCCATTTGCCAGATTTCGTAATCATGGTATGCAGCGATGGCAAGTAGGATCCGGATGGACTTAAATATAGCCACTGGAGAAAAGGTTTCATCATAATCCATACCTGGTCGTTGACGAAAACCCTTTGCAACAAGTCTAGATTTGAAAGTCTCAACTTTTCCATCTACACCAAGTTTCTTCTTAAAGATCCATTTGCTCCTAATGGATTTTACCCCTTTAGGAGCAACTTCCAAAGTCCATACTTTGTTGGTGTACATGGATTCTATCTCAAATCGCATTGCATCCAGCCATTTCACAGAGTCCCCACTCGTGATGGCCTGCTCGAAACTAGTTGAGTCATCATCTTCCATGATGCAATCCTCGCTCCCGCCATCAATGAGAAAACCGTAGTATCTCTTAAGTGGATGAGGAACCCTACTAGATTGGCGGAGAGGCTGAGGTTCGTTGGGAGCTATTAAATCCTCTAGTTCCAATAAATCATCAGTTGTAGTTTGTGCCGCTGGAACTTCTTCCAGCTCTACCTCTTCGCCACTAATTTCTTTTACAAGAAATTCCATTTCCAAAAAGATGGCATATTGAGAAACAAACACCTTTTGCTCCTCACCGTGGTAGAAGATATATCCATAGGAATCTTTTGGATATCCCACAAACTTACATAGAGCTGATCTTGCCTCGAGCTTGTCCGGATTTTGCTTTTTAATATAGGCCGGACAACCCTATATCTTAACTCGTTTAAAAGATGGTCTCTTCCCATTCCATATCTCATATGGAGTGGTAGACACCGATTTGGTTGGAACTCTATTCAATAAGTATGCGGCCGTCTCCAGCGCATAACACCAAAAGGAAATAGGTAACTCAGCGGTGCTCATCATAGAGCACACCATATCTAATAGGGTGTGATTCCTCCGTTCCGATACACCATTGTACTGTGGTGTATACGGAAGAGTAAGCTGAGAGAGAATACCATTATCTTTTAGATAGTCATGGAATTCCATGCTCAAGTATTCTCTTCCCCGATCAGATTGAAGGATTTTAATACTTTTACCTTTCTGGTTCTCAACTTCATACTTATATTCTTTGAATTTCTCAAAAGTTTCAGACTTGTGTTTCATCAGGAATACATGTCCGTATCTTGAGAGATCGTTAGTGAATGTAATGAAGTATGAGAAACCATTCCTGGCATGTGTAGACATGGGACCACATACATCACTATGTATCAGTCCCAAGAGTTCTGTAACTCTTTCTTCTTGTCCACTAAACGAAGTTTTGGTCATTTTGCCTTTGAGACATGACTGGCAAGTGTCATAAGATGAAAATTCAAACGGATTCAAATATCCATTCTTATGTAACTTAGCTAGTCGTGTAGCATTGATATGACCTAGTCTACAATACCACAAGAAGGATTCATTCATTTCTGAACTCTTCCTCTTGTGTGTGTTTTGTACATTAAGAACTGTGGTTTGATTTAGAACGTATATACCATTATTTAACGAGCCCGATCCAATCAACTTTTGATTCAGGAAGATTTCATAACATTATCCTGTACTACAAAATTATATCCTTCTTTACTTAATAAAGAAACTGATATAAGATTGCATATCAGGGTCGGTATGTAATAGCATTCGTTCAGAATCAATGTATTACCATTTGGTGTGATATTCGCTACTGCTTTGGCTGCAACATTTGCACCATTCCCTACTCTTATGAAATGATCACTCATTCCCAGTTCTCTACCTTTCCTTAGCCCATACAACATATTACATATGTGGGATCCCGATCCGGTATCTAATACTCAGGACGTAGAGTGTACTGAGAAACAGTTCTCGATGACTAAGACACCCGAAGAAAATACATCAACATATTTATTCTTCGTTTGGGCGGCATGGGAATACGGATGTCCCTATTCCATGCTCAGTCTTATAACAATTATAAGAAAGAACGGAACCAACGTTCCCCTGCTCAGTATAACAAGCGGGTTCAGTCACTACATCCATATTATTATCTTGATTAAGGCCTGATATGGTCGCTCCCTGGAGAGAGAGAGAAGAAAACATTTTAGCATATGCTCTTGCAAGATTAAAGTGGTTATTATCTTATCTAATCAGGATGGCTCCCACTGGTTTTATCAAATCTTCCTTCAAACCCTAAAAGGTAAGACTAGCCGGGATTATATACACCCTACAAGCTCGCCAATCTTTCGGCCAGGCCAGTGTCAGTATTTTGAGGGAGGTTCCCCGTGCTTTCGCACGGACCTAATTAAAATAAACCTCGTATTCCCAGAGACGTAACCCCGTTAACACCTTTCTAGACACCTACTTGATTGGCTAATTGTGATGTGTAAAACTCTCCCGGTAGTAACGCTTACTCGCAGTGGGTATCGAAATCCAACTATCTCATAGAAGGTATGCAATCTCATTGCAAATTTCAACACTTGAAATTCCCGATAATACTTTTACCCCTAGTGTCTTATGACCTTAACTATGGTCAACAAATCATAAGCACTAGTCATGTTCTATCCGTCATTTCTTGATTAATTAGACCCACCCACATGACCCTTAACTAAGGTCAACAAATTCATATGACTGTCCTAATTAATCGCATCATATGCTATGTAGAAAGACATCACTCAGCTACCGTACACTGCGCCTTAACTATGGTCAACAAATGCAGCACGAATACTAAGTACTCTATTTCCTAAAATGACGGAAGGTTACGACAGGTTTTTATGAAAACCTTTTGCATAATGAACTTGATATCGTTATAGAAACAAGTGATTTTGGAAATGAGTGTTCTTTAGGCTTTTACTAGTTTCGCTAAAGAGGTCACTCCCGGTAAAGGGATCTCGGCTCTTTCATTATCGAATAAGGTGCAGGATATTTCACAAATATCACTATGCAAAGTAAGAACTATAGAAGCAATCAAAAACAAAACCGAGTGAGTTGTAGCATCTGGTAGTTTCGTTAAAGAGGTCACTCCCGGTGAAGAGATCTCGGCTCTTTTCTTATCGAATAAGGTGTTGGATATTTTACAAGGAATACCGCTATGCAAAGAAAAAACCGGAGCTACTTTTTTTGAAAATTTGATTCTACAACATCTTTTAGGTTTCTTTTCTTTCGTTAATCTCATTAATGAAGTCCCATCATTTATGCTTCCTAAGCATCACAGAAGAAATGAAAATACAACGTACGCTTATGCCATCCGCATTCGCTACAGTGTCCCGTTATGCACTGTTAGGTTACTTAACTAACGGCATAGCGGGACGGGACTAGCGCGGGTGCTAAACATAAGCAACGTTTATTATATATCATATATATAATAATAATAATAAAGCATTCGTTTCACGAATATAAAGTGATCACATCACAGAATATCAGCAGCAGAAGATAACATATGAAATATTGGATATACTAGAAATTCCGTGTTTTAAATTAAGCAAGTACAAAGCATGGATTCCACGGTCGCGATGAATAGCAAAACCCACATCTCTAGACCCGTACAAGAGCGGCAAGCAACCCTACCAATTCTAGAGTTAGGAGACCCGGACTCGACTCGTCGAGATGGTCTCCCACTGGACTCTAGAACCCGGTTACTTATGCTCTCCGCCTTAGGTCTATCCTAATGCGGAAAAGTAAATAATATACAACAATAGTGATATCATCCTCAACCCGGAAGTGTCCCAATAAAAGAATATTACATACAATGAATTTTACATGAATTAAAATAAAAACTCTCATCTCACATAAAAATCCCGGCTATTCAAAACACGACGATCCAATATAACATATCACAGCAACACATAACATCAAATGTTATCAACGTAAATAAATATGCGTATCCCAATTGTTGTTGACATATAGTAACGAAACCGGCGATACACCACATATTACACTTACGGCCGCAGAAAAGAAAATGTTAAAGTACAACATTTGGAATCCACAATCACCTTAGACATCATAAACACGAAATATCACATACTTCGCATTTCATGCCTAACAATATGAATTCCAAATATTGTATCATATTCCAGAAATAGTTAGACGATGTCAAACATTCCGATCGAATCAACAAACACCCAAAATTTCCCAAAAAGCTCAACACTTGAGCGCAGTTTAAAAATACTCAGAATATGCCATAGTACATATGGACTAACCGTAGAAGGGTCAACCCTTGCATCACCTGTGGTGCCGCGAAACTACCGCAAACCCTGGATTTGGCAGCGGTTCTTACGGTCACAGAATCGAGTTAGGGTTTCGTTCTTCTAGAGGGTCCACCGCATTACTTGCATGATTTTTGAATGTTCTTTAACTTGAAAAAAATCCAACTCTTGGAAAATTTCCAGCGAGGGTTAAAGTGGGTATTTGATATTCGTTCGAACTTTTTAACGCCGTCTAAATTACCCGAAAACATGTTAGAATTACGATTACGAAATACTCCGAATTGCCTTTATAGAAAATTAACATCTCATGCACTTTTAGAAAAAACAAGCAACACCTGAAACACCAAAACCCAGAGACCAGAACACAGAACAAATACGAACCCAAACCAACACTGTAGGGCCGGCCTCCTCGTTTTTTATGTGTATCTGGCCGGCCAAAAACCGACCATATTGCCTCATATTTCTTATGTTTTCATGTCATATCACATACAACATTCTGCAGTTGCTAAAAAAAATTTTAGAGCCCATTTAAAAATCAACAGAATCTAGATTTCAATGTTTCAAGTTACGGAGTAGTTTCGGTTTCGTAATCTCACAAACATTATCTAATTCTCTAGCTTGGCTCTGATATCACTGTAGGTTACTTAATACGACAGCAAGGTTTCGGGAGGTATCGTCCATACCATGTTCAAATTTTTGCCATGCTACTTAATCCTAACCTTAGAATCTTAACTAAAGATTTAGACGAAACGATATGTAAACAACTTTACAACTAAGTGAATGCGGAATACAACCTTTGTAGACCGGTCCTTCACTTTAAATGCTCCGTGTAGAAGTCCCTTCGCTGCGAATAATGATCTCCCGAACTCTTGAGAGGCTCCATAAGGTGAAAAATGCAAACTTACTTGAAGTCTTCAAAGCCAAAGATGATCTACTTTGAGGAGAGACTAACTCAAGCTATCTCTTCACTAATCAGGGATTAGTTAAGCTAACACCCTAAACTAAATGGCTAATCTAGTATAAAATGATGAAGTAGGAATTTTTCTCACTTTAGATTTCTTTTTCTCACTATTTTTCCTCACTTGCTCAAAAGCTAGAGAGCTCTCTCTTGAGCTTGAACAAGATGAAGCAAATGAAAAATGAGAGAGTGAATGACAACCATGGGTGAGAAATATCTCATATAACCCTTTGTAGAGACACAACCCTAGTTAAAAATAATGGTTAGCTTTATAAATATCTAAGGCAAAACAAAAATGGTGGACTAAGTCAATGGTTATCAACAGGCTTTTTCAAGCTTTCAACCATGACAAATTCCACTCAATTTTGAATTACTTAAATATATAAAAACCTTTATATTATCTCATATATGGCGTAAGTCTCATACACCCATGTTGCATGTATAAACTAGCATGACACAAAAATATATATCACATATATATTTAGTGTACAATAAGTAAGGAAAAAGAATACTTAAGTGAGCTAATATTAGTTAATGTAAATTAGTATATCACATATACAATTATACATTAAATTATAAAATCAACACTTACTTTAATAATCCGGCTATATCACATATAACCGACTAATATCATATGTATCATTTTATCGAATCAACACTTGATTCAATAACCCGGCTATATCACATATAACCGACCGATATCACATATCGCGAGAATAAAATACTATATCATATACTCGTATTAATCTCGGTCCCGCACATATCACATATGTGCTCCTAATTCGTTTCGCCTGAGCCAGTAAACCTCTGTGTAGGACTCTAAAGACTCGTCAATACGCCGGCAGTAGGTGATGATCATATCAGTCACCCACAAGCCGTCAGCGGTACTAGCTGGACGTAACGACTACCCGTATATTGAGTGATTAGAAGATCAACAAGCAAGCCTGCTCACACTCCTGTAAAGCCTGTCAGTAACACTACCGTACAGTCCGGTCTCTTCGTCTGAATTGTCGCATATCTAGTCTAGGGGTGGTGTCCGTGAGACCCCAGTAATCGATAAATCGTGTCGATGTGAGGCTCATAACGGGTTGAGAAACTATTAATAACACTTACCAGTAGATCTCCATATCAACCCTGGCCAGGGACTTCCTGTTATAGCCAATCGAGTACAGCGCAATATCAACCCCCAATACCGGGAGAGACAAAACCCTCCTATCGCTCATTGCTTCCATGTGATTCGGGACTGTACCCAAAAGCCACCGTTTTGTACGTTCTCATGAACGTGGTAAGGTGGAAATCAAAGCACAGTGGGAATCACACAAGACTCTATGACGATCTCGGGTCTACAGACTAACCTGTACCAGTGTCACCAGAGAACTGCTATCTAACGATAGGTATAATACCAACTAGGAGTTCTCGGCGAGTCCGTTCAGTGTACCCAGTCTCCACTGAGCACCCATATACCATCTTTGATGTCAAACACCAATGGATGTGGGATCATCCATCGCCCATCATATGGGTCAAGAAGTGTATACGCTAGTCTACTCTAGAGTATCGATACCCTGTATCGATACACCCTCGATTAGGAACAATTATAGAATGTACTTGCAGACTACCCTGACCCCACTTGTATGATCTCCATCATAGTCCCAGTAGTCAAGTATGCATCCTGAGGGCTTTATCAATATGTGAGAGCAAGACAGTATCACAATACAAGTCTACATGTTAAGACAAAGAGTAATCAGATAGCATACTATCATTTCGAACAAGAAAGTCCTCTCTACATATATCCAAGCATCCACTATAATATACATCATATGTACAATAATGGCCTATATGGCATATACATAACTAACAACATGTTGTTGTCTTTCACGAGTTTAAAATCAATTAATCATCATTTTTTAAACAAACGGTCAATGTCGGGATCTTCATCCACCCCTCCATTGCCCTCAATAGACGACATTAAGAGGAGCATCTCTTACACCGTAATGAAATCTGTATACACGTGGATAGTCTACGTTGGTTATGAAATAATTCTCTATCGATTACAGGGGGTATGAACTAGCCGCTCATGATCGATCGTGAAATCCTCCGGCTCTTGCATTTAACCGTATTGGATGCGCTTACGTCTCCCTCTGAAGAAGTAATCCATGACCACTATGGCGAAGCAAATCGTCGCCTCTGCTTCTTTCAGTCTATAGGTCTTCTTTCTGATCGCGCTATCGAGTGCTCCACAAGCACTCTCTACCGTATATTTATACACCGTTGGAATTTGAACTATCTCGAACTCACTAGAGATTTCGCGGTAGGTAATGAGGCCATTGATGCCATTACAGAGCGGATCAATTCTGTTGGTGCGGAGCTCAGTACTGAAGAGATGTTAATTCTGAAATTTTAGTGATGAATTATAGTGTTGTTACTGTTCTTGTTATTCATTTTGCGTACTATTTGTGTGCAATATATTGGATATGAACACGTGTTTGTGTGAGAAAGTGTTTGGGACATAGCTTTATGTAATTTTTGTTGTATGGATGCATGTTTATTTTAATGAATGCAGATACTTCATTAATAATATCAATTGTTTGAGAATTTACCATTCAAACTGAAAATTCTGAAACCTTAAACAAAATAGTTCAATAACAACGATACTGAAACGATGGTCATCAAAACCAATCTAATTAAGTGCATGATACTCGATGATGACAAAAAGTAAACCGATAAATTTCGTCATAAGAACAAGATCATACGTAAGCTTCAAAACTGCGCTTCACCGGATGAGAAGTATGCGATTAAGCCGGATCTAGATCGGTCCGACGCATACTGGCATGTCTTAGTCGATCATTACTTTTCTAAAGAGTTTAGGGTATATCTTTGACGATACCTTTTTACTATTTTATAGCAACTTAATAAAAAATATTTAATATAACTGCAGGAGGGCGAGCGAAGCAAAGCAGCTCGAGCTTAGCTGCACGATATTACAGGGGAGGGAGCAAGAACCCACAGCTTTTCGTCGAACACGTAAGTATCTATTTGATATTAACACGTTAAAAAAAATAACTTAGAAATTTATGTATGAACTTTCTAAATGTAATATGCAGCAAGAAAGCCATGATGGAGAGTCCCTTAATCGAATCGAAATCTACCGATCTCAATATGTACAGGACAATGGTGCGCTTGCATCGATACTAGCATAGAAACTATATGTAAGACTCCATTTATGTCGTACTTCTTAATTATTTCAGAATAATTATTGTATAGCTTTTAGAACGTCAGTAATACGTTCTATAAACAAGCGGCAATGGCGGCTGAGGGTGATCGATTGATCCAGAATATAGAAATGGAGCAGGGACATCTCAGTTGATGACGAGCAGAGATCATTCTATCTATATAAGGCTTTCATGGCGTATCGAGGACCGGATCATCACTGGAGAGTGCAATGCGTGTCCTCCAAAATCTTTTTGCAGCAGTATAACGCTCTTTTCCAGTCGGACGGGTATCTACCTCCAAGGTTTCAGCTGGAAGACGACTCGACAGTATAACGCCTCCACTCCCGCTGTCGATCTATTTGCTGGCTAGACTATCCAGCAGAGGCCTGATCTTATCGATGTACACGTCCAAGAGGGGAGGCCAATACCTCCGGTAAGTTCGATAACCCTTACACACACAAGCATACACACACGCGTGCAAACACAAGCATATTATATACACACATACAAATGCACATATCACACACACACACACACACAACTATACACACACACGCACGCGCAAGCATAACCCTTACATTCTAAATCATGTATTTTAAACTTTTAATCGCAGGGCCTTTATCGCGGACGTCCATGATCGCCTCCTTCATGATCGACTCTCCCTTCCCATATTCGTCATCCATTCATTTTTCATTTTCCGTTTTTATAAAATTATGGTGTTAGGATTGTAATGAAACACGTAATATATATTGTAATCGTATTTGGATAATTTATTTTTGAATGGATTGGATTTTGGATTAGAGTCGATATTGTAATTGATATTGGAATGGATATTGAGTGGAACGGAATGGATATGGAGTAAATTCGATATTTTTCTGTTTCTGTTTTAATTTTTTTCTGCAATTAAAACATATTTTGACGGCCCTTATGTGTCGAAATAGGGTATATTGCGACGGCATGTAGCCGTCGCAATAAGTTAAAAATCATTTAAAGCGCGGTTATATTTAGCATTATATATATAATATTGCTTATTTCGACGGCTATCATATGTCGAAATATATTTTATTTCGACAGCTTGAACCTGTCGAAATAAAGCAAAAAAGTGCGACGATCTATGGCCGTCGCAATAATTTAAAGCGACACCAGTTATTGCGGCGGTCATGGCTCGTGGCCTTTTATGAGGCCCGTCGAAATAGGCTTACAAAAATTTTCAGTATCCAAAACAAAGACAAAATGGGTAATAAATATCAAGTAGTTTATAATTTTGTACAAAATTGGTTTGGTTATTTTATTTTCCTCTGAGGTGGAAGTCATGTAGAGGTTAATGCTTTAGCTTTCAGCAAATACAGGTGCTATGGTTTTTACAAAATAGCTATTAGAAACAAAGTACACCAAATCCAAAAAAATTAGAGCAATTTATAGAGGCGCATGCATTGCAATTAAATACAAAGATTCATGTACTCACGTCCCATGGTCCCTATGTTCTCCTAAGTTACAATCACACATAAACAATATCTTTACTATTACTTTGAGATCAACATCCAAAGCTACAAGAAACATTTGCACAAAACAAAAACAATTTATATTTCTTTCTCATTGTACATAGAGCTAATTACAAGACATAATAATAACATCATGTATATAAAGGGCAAGAAAGCTAGCTTGCAATGCTTTGAAGCCCAATAAAGACCCTAAAATTGGGTACAAAAGAAAAACACTAGAGGAAAGTGCAAATTAAAAGGGTCACTAACTTTTGATTTCTTCTACCTTCTAACCTAAAGAGAATATTACATCCTACTACTCTTCCCCTCTTTCATTCTTGGGGGCACCCTTTAATTAATCGTGTATTATTTCCACTTGGTTGTGAGCCTCTTCCATTCCACCAAACGATGCAAGAAGTCCATAACCTGCACAAATTGTTACAACAACCAACATTAGCAAACGATTTTTCTGTCTATTTTAAGTCTATCTGATATTCTATCCAAGACACATACGGACAGCTTCCGTCGTATATGACCCATATGTGTATATTTTGCACTTGGTGCAACAACAAACACAAAGTACACAAGATACACACACACTGGTCCTAGATTAAGACTAGCAAAAAAAATAATTTTTTAAAAAAAAGAGGTGGGCCTTCAAGTGAAAGTGGACCCTAATAATATCCCAAAGCAAAACAAAAGAGAATGGAGAGGATTGGCCTACAACACTTGCCTCAGATGGCTCTTCAAGAGAGTATGTTGCATTTGTCTCCTTCGGAAATTTAGACACAAGGATGCCAAATCCTTGACCTCTCTCTCTTAAAACCTAAACACAATGTCATAAACACTAATCATTAGTTAATGTACTTCAAAGCAAAGAAAGATATCGACATCATGAATATTTTAACAATGAACTAGCCTACGTTACCTTAAACGCATCCTCGTCGGTACAGTCATCACCAATGTAAACCGGCAATACGTCGTTGCAGTCGGCAAACCCTAGAGTCGACATAAACAAGCACTAAAGATTAACAAAACTAAATTGACAGGTATAACTTAACACCGTGAACAATTTAATAAATCAATCTTGATGAAAACTATGTCGTTGTGATGTGTCTCAATGCAATTTTAGAGCTTACCTAGCGACTCCAGCAAAAACTCCAAGGCCTTGCCCTTGTCCCACTTAATTGGAGGTCGAATCTCTAACACCTACAAATCAAAAGGAGCCAAACCCATGAAACTCAAGTCGCATTCAAAGTTTAAATCTAGATGTGTAGAAGAAAGCAATATCCATTAAAACGATAACCAACCAAAATTAAAATACAGATAGGCCAACCGTAGTATAAAAAAAATAAATGATTTTAAGGAAAATATAAATAGCGTCCTATTGCAGAATCATAATTCCAGTCGTATTCAAATACGCCAGCCGAAACGGCTTTTAAGCATAAAAAGAGACATTGCACTAACATAGTTGTATACCTTTCTTCCATGAGTTACAATCAACTTGGGGTACTCCTTGAGCACCGACCTCACTTGCTCAGCTAACACACTCCATCTCTGTAACATACAAAAATATACCAACACAATACATTGATTAATATACTTCTACTTGTTATGGCATGACATAGAAACCGTAAACTAGTAATCAGAAATGTGCAATAATTCCTACCTTTTCTTCTACGCGTCTGAAATGGACCGATACACAAAACTTGTTGTTCTCAACTTTCGAACCAGCGATGAACTTTGTTTTCTCCATTAAGGCCTTGTACACCTTTATTTCCAAAAGTAGTACCAAAACAAACAACTTTCAGTATATACATTCTCGTATTGTATGAATTTGACAAAGTTATGAGAATAGATGGTAACAAACCTCATGAATCATAGGCATGTACTCACTAGCAGGTTGAAACAGCACCGACTTCGCCTGAAGAAAAACAAATTCAATACAAATACATGACAATTCGACGAACAAAAAGTTTGGAGTTTTTACTGGTGGCTAACCTTAGCTTTGGCATTTTCCCCTCTTTTCGCAGGACCTTTGATGTCCATCCCATGGCTACCAGCATAGTAAAGCTCTGCTAGCTTCACGAAATTATACACCTGTTCCATTCAAACAGAATTAACCAAAGATGGAATGAAAAAAACAAATAGCCCAAGATCAGAATGCTGACAATGTGCATACATACCTTATCTCTGCATCGTCCGCTGACGATCGCCGTCGGGAAATACTTCGCCACGCCTCTTACAGCCTCCCTCATCTATAATGCAAAATTAGGACTTTAAACCAAACGAAGCAGAGGATCAAAGAAATGAACTTATTTATTAGTACCGATTCCGACATAAATGCACCATCGGGATCGTCGACAATGGGGGAAAGGGTGCCGTCATAGTCTAAAAACATCACTATCTGCTTCCCCTTGGAAGAAGCCACGATCTCACCGAACATCGCGAGCGCTGACGGATGCTTCATCTGAAATGATTTGATAAGAAAATGAATTGGATTAGATGCGAGGATTAATATAGATAGATACTTATATGTTGAAGGAAAAAAATGAAATTAACGGACCGTCCAGGTGGATTGCTCGTCGGTGGCGGAGGAGAGGACGGCGGCGGCCTTGGCGTGGGTGGGGGACGAGGCCTTCATCGTCTCGACCCACGCATTTATGCGGCCGTTGCCGCCGCCGACCTCGAGGTGGGGGAGGAACTTCTTTCGGCCGCCGCCGCCGGCGGGGCCGCTGCGGGGAGGCGGGTATGGGAATAAGGGGGAGGAGTTGGGCACCGCCGGCACCGTCAGCGCCACCGATTCCGGCACGACCACCCTTTGATTCGTCATTCTCTCTCTCTCTCAAGAAAAGTTTGCTGTTTTGTTTGGGGATTTGGGATTTGAGTTTGAGTTTCGCTCTGCCTGCCTGGGGTTGAGAGCGGTTGGGCTTCGGAGTGTGATTTATAGATGGAGCTGCGCCTGAGATTTTTGTTTTTTTTTTTTTTTTTTTACTTTTTTCTTTTTCTTTTGGGGAAGAGTGGGGGCCACGGCGACGCAGCCAGGGACGTGCCACGTAGGAGGAGGCGCACGTGACGGTGAGGTGGGGTCCGCGTGGGGCGTACACGCGGTGGGGAGAGGGGCAGCAACAGCACACGGCACCCGCTGAGTTTTTTTGGAGGACTGGGGCTTGCTTTTTCTTTCCCTCTTTCTTTTTCCTTTGGATAAAATGTGAAGAGTTGGTGTTTGATTTCTTGTTTGCGATTGTATGGGCTTTTGGCACGTATTATACACGTGCCACGATGAAAAATTATTAAGTATTTTCCAATAAAAAGAAAGACATAATGAGCCAATACATGCATATCAATCCCCTAAGGTTGATCAATTATATCATAATGACCGGACGTACCCTCTTTTATGAATTTTTTTATAAAAAAATTGTAACATACATATCTTCTTCATCTTCAAACATTCAGAACCATACTTTGGCCCAAAAAGAAAATTAGAACCATGAGATGAAAGGTCAAAAGCAAAGAAAAATTCATAGCAAATCGGCAGACTGAATAAAACCATATATTGTTCAATTCAAGTATATATTCAATTTCAAAAAAAAAAACATACTGTAGTAAAATACAAAAAGGTTGGGTTTAAAAGTTGCGGAAAGAATATACATGAGAGAGCATAGTTGGACTCTATATGAGAGAAACTGTGCTCCACTCAACCATGGCATGTGTGTGATAGAAAAATTAGAGAAGATACAAAATTCCAGTTTAAAAAAAAATAGAATTTTAGTGAAGGAATGAAAAGATTATTGAGGTTCAAATTATGATTTGTTGAAGATTCTTAAACTCAATCAATCTTAATTAAAATAAATTAACATGATTTCTCATGAGAAG